>JBBPTO010000359.1:0-33534 GCA_038094155.1 Pulveroboletus cf. aberrans | reverse complement strand
CCTATAGAGTACCCAGTACTACTAGCTATCAGTACAACTATAGGCAAGTAAATAAAGAGTCTCACCTCATGTTAAGACTAGATCTCCTCTGCTCAAACTCCGGTCAGAGATTGGAGGTTGAAGGGAAGAAATGGCCGGAGATGGCCAGAGGTCCAGAGGATCACATCTGGAGGGGTAAAGGCTTGGTGCAGGACTTGTGTGTCCTGCCCATGCACTGTCATGGCCTTCTTGGTCGGAGATGCATTGAAGGAACTCAGAGAGAGAACAGAGGAGGAGTCTAAGATGACATTCAGGCTAAGGCTATCTACATACAGAGTTGGAGTATATATATGGAGGAAATTCAGAGGCTTTGTAAATAGATAAGATGGAATTGGGGAGGTCATATGCTGGAGCTGTGCTGCACAGCATTGGAGGGAACAGAGAGATGAGATTAGACTAAATACAGAACAAGGAACATACATAAGGAAATCTATGAGTTGTCCAGAGGAATGGAGTTGCATATTTGACAGAGGGTGCACCAGAGGTATGAGCAGAGTTGTTTCGGAGGTCAGAGTTAACTTGAATATACAGGATATGATACCTCAGCCAGATGTCAAAGAGAGAAATCACAACTGAGGTGAGTTTGAGGAGAGTGAAGGGATTAAGTAGTGAAATGATATGTGTGCATCTAACTCCAGAAAACTCCGGTCCGGAGTTAAGCAAGGATAAGTGAAGTGTATTTGAAATAGTTCACGATGAGAAAGGAATAGCTTGAATGAAAAGAAATAAGTCATACAACTTTTGGAAGTTGTACAATATGTCAAGGAATGGTACCATGCACCAGAGATATTTTCCTGGAAGGGATAGATTCAACTCCAGAGTGAACAAAGCAGAGAATGCACTGAAAGAGGGTGGAGCACCCTTGGAGTTGTACTGGAGTTGTACCGGAGTCATACTTTGACAATTCTCAATTACACTCCTTATCAAGATCAAGAGAATCATTAAGAAGGTCCTCTTTTACATCATGAACTGCAGATGGCAGAACATCATTCTTAGATTGCCCTGGCTTAAGGCAGTCACCCCCATCATGAACTGGTGTAGACAGACCTGTACTTTCATATCCTGAAATCATATAAGTCCAACTCCGCACCTCCAGTCATCATCTCCATACCAACTCCAGTTTGTTTCCCTTCAACTACACTTTGTACTACTATTGGACCTTATCTGTTTACGTTCCCTTTACATATCTTTCTATTGTTCTCTATATGTACTAGTCTCACCTTTGTTCTCTTGCCACTGAAGAGAGGTTGAATGACCTAGACTGCTACGGGTCTCCAGAAAGGAAACTAGCAGGTCAGCAACACAAAGAAAAAAAATGAAGGGATGATAGATCCATCCCAGGGGGAATTCGTAGGGTAGAGCTCCATGGAAGAGAACCACAGGACTTACAGGAGGTGAAATGGATGATGATCAGGAAGAGCTCCTATGCTTCAGACATGGCTGACGAGCACAGGACTTGATTCTTCACAGATCAGGAGAGAAGGAAGAAGAGATGATCACAGACATGGCTGGATCACTGACAATGATGAAGAACTGAACTCAAGATGAATGAAAGATAGACAGCAGATAGATAGATGATATTGTGCTCTGTGTGAAACACAACTTTTTTAGTCTGGGCACATCCGATACTCTAAATACATGTAAAGAGTGTGACTGGATTGGAAGCCAGATTGTTGGATCAATGTATCCAGTGACTGGATGTATGGAATCAGATTGACCGGATGTACAAATGAAAGTATCTGGTGTAGTGAAATGAAGGTTTGACTTACTGACAGGTGATGGATGAGGATGGATCGGATTGGATATGAGGACCAGATCATACAGGATATGCTGGATATGCTGGATATGAGAACAGGGAACTACCGTTCCCTACACCGCTCCAACACAACACAGTGTAAACAGCCAGTAGAGTCCCACTCTGGACACCACTCTGGAGGAGAAGGAGGAGCAACATCTGGAGTGGTCCAGAGCACTCCTCCATGAGTCTCTGAGGCTGCTTGTCCACCATCTCCAGGCAACTCCAATGTCATCTCCAACTCATCTAAAATGACATATCTCCTTGAGACCATACATCTTCCATCTCTGGTCACCTCTGACTCCACACACACCACCTCCAGCCACTCCAGCCACTCCACTGTTAGCTCCACAGCACAGTGGGACCAATGCACAGAGCCACACTCTGGGCAATGCTCCAAAGGAGAAGGAAGAGGAAGAACATCTGAAACTACCCAGAGTACTCCTCTGCTAGCCTCTGAGGCCATTCATTCATTATCTCCAGCTGACTTGTATGTCACCATATATTCACCAGAGACACTTCATCTCTTCCACTCACATGGATTCAACTCTGGTCCCCAGTCCTCTGATACTCTGCATGCTCCATCTCTAAAGTACTCCAACTCCACTGCCAAGTCCTCAAAACACTCCAGACACTCCAAGCACTCCAACTCCACTGACCACACCATCCATGCTGACCGCTCCAGCAAGCCGTCCTGGTGGTGTGAACATCATGAAAGTGGAGGCCATGACACAAAGGACTGCCATGCTTACAAGAGTTGGAAGCTGACTCTCACACAGAGGAAGTGCACACACACAATGACTCTGAACTGGAGCTCCACAACTCTGGAGAAGACCAACGCACTCACTCAGGCCTCTCTTTCTTGCTCACACAAACCAACAAGCTTGGAACATGCCTCTATAGCTCTGAAGAGGGTGAACCTACTCAGGAAAGTCTCTCTCCTCCATTCATGCACTAAAACAACTCTGGAGTGGGCCGACTTAAAGTCCAAGGTCCCCTCATCCAAATCTTGCACTACTCATGCTTGCATCACATCCAAGATTACATCTGACATCAAGCAC
This sequence comes from Pulveroboletus cf. aberrans, assembly GCA_038094155.1. Taxonomy (NCBI): domain Eukaryota; kingdom Fungi; phylum Basidiomycota; class Agaricomycetes; order Boletales; family Boletaceae; genus Pulveroboletus; species Pulveroboletus cf. aberrans. Next base: position 30,639 of record JBBPTO010000359.1, on the reverse strand, counting down.
AGTGCAACCATCAAGTCCGATGCTGCTTCATACATGGTACCACACTGTGCCACTTTTCACAACTACTCCATCCTTCTCCCACATTGTCCAATCCAACTTGGAGATGGTTCCACTGCACACACTGTCAGAACTGGCACCATAAAACTCTGCTCCATGTTCTGAGGCACCACACATACCATTCTACTTCAAAACATCTTGCACATTCTGGAGCTCCCACACTCCATCATCTCCATTGAACAACTGGCTCAGACTGGCTTCCAAACCATTTTCCCAACTGGTGCCACTGCCTGCTACATTCACAACAGCCCTGACACCATCATGCAAGGATGGCACTCTTCAGGTCTGTATCACACCTCCATTACATTGCTCTGGACTCCGGACACTCTGAAGTGCTGCCACATTGCCAGATTGAGCTCTGGACCACTCCCTTCTTTCACAGGTTCTCAGAAACCTCTGACATCAGCTCAGCTCCCTCAGCACATGCAACTGAGGTCCAGTGGGAGGATCTCACATCTGACCACTTGTGATCAGTAACAAGTTTCAGACCAGGCAAAGAAGATAGCTCCACCACACTGTGCATCCAGGAAGCAGTGGGAGCACTGTCCTCCAACATCCTCTAGATCTCTGATGATTCCCAGACCTGCACCATCAACTTCTCCTGGCTCTATGCCACTCTCAGCTCCATCATGGTGCATGCTCAGGAAGCAGTGGGAGCACTGATCTCCGATCTCCTCCAGCCCTGCACCATCAAAAACTCCTGGCCCTGTGCCATCACCATTTTCTGGCTCTGCACCACTGTCATCCTCCAGCTCCACACTGACACTACTTTAACTGACACCCTCAGAATCCACATGACTCCAATCTGTGTGAGTGGGAGTGTCAAAATATAACACCTCCGATCTCTGGTCTCCTCTGAGGTCATTTACAGCAACTCTGAGGTCGATGTGCACCAAGTCCCTTAACTCTGCTCTGAAGCATCTTGGAGTTGATCGCTCATCTATGTAAGGTTCTATTTCCTATCTCGGACCTGATACTTTCTATTCTGGACATTACATTGGAGTTATATCAGAGTTTAGCACTCGCATCTCCATCCATATTTAGGTACTTGGCATTGTCCTTGCTCCCTCAGTTGTTCTGCCATACCACTGTGCAGCAGCTGAGATGAGCTTCTAGATGCTTTTCTCTACTTTACTTTACTTATGTCTGTAGTCTGGGTATCTCCACCCCTCATAGGTAAATACAGTTGCTCTGCCATCACTGTGCAACACTGAGTCTGCATATCTCTACCCTCCTATAGTGCACACATTCTGATATCCCCTAACCTACTGATCCTGCCATGCTACCAAAGAGGGTACCAAGGATGACTGAAAAGGCAAGGGCCACAGTAGAGAAGCTGAAGATGGTGACAAAAAAACAGCAGCCACAACCCGACAACAATATCATGCTGGCACCAGTTCTGCAGGTGAAAAAGGCCAAGACCAGCAAAGCAAAGACCTGTATGGCAAATGATACCATCACTTCAGCAGATCAATCAAGTAGAGATACTGAGCAAAATGATCAACAACCTGATGTGCCAGACATTTCAGCCAAAATTGAAAGCCCAAAGCAGGAGCTTGGTTGGTTTCTAATTATGATGGACATCACTATATTAATCAAAAAATATCTAGAATGGCTACAAAAGAACTGGACATCACCTGTCTATGCCTTTTTCCAACCTATTCTAGCCATTCATGAAATCAACAATCACCATGTCCATGAGTTTGCATGTTGCACATGTGGTTGCAGGGTCAGCATCCGTCAATATTTGAATACAATGGATGCCCAGTCCACTGGGAATATGCACAAGTATGTTAAAGTTTGCTGTGGCACTGATGTCCTTGAGGTGGCTGATAATGCAAAGGATGCAAAGGAGGTGTGGACAAAAATCACTGGGAGCATCTCACAAAATGGCTCGATTATCAGTGCATTTGAATGAAAAGAGCAAGAAAAAGTTACCTATAGTCACCAACAACACACTCGTGCTGAAACAAGGTGTGTCTGAAAGTTGATCAATCTGAATATCAATTAATTATTTTGTGCAGGGCAGAGATTGTGAAGTGGGTGGCTGAATCAGCAAGGCCCTTTAATATTGTATCAGATTGGGGATTTTTGTCCCTCATGAAGACTGGAAGACCAGAATATTACTTGCCTTCTCCCAGCACCATCTTGTGTGATGTAAAGCTTGTGTTCTAATGAACACGCCAGCGTATTGCTAAGATGCTAAGAGTTAGTAACCAGCAATTAACACATCAATCACAGCTAACAATGTACAAGGAATCCAAGGGAAGACTCGATTTTACAACTGATGTGTGGACATCACCCAACCACAGAGCATTTGTGGCATTTGCAGTCCATATGGAGCACGAGGGGCAGCTGTTATCATTTCCACTTGATGTCATTGAAGTGGCTAAGGTAGTTAATAATTCAATGAGAGTTGATGCATAAACTCACCAATACAAGTCACACACAGGAGTCGAGCTTGCTCAGGCATTCATACAAGTTCTGGATGACTTTCAGATTGAAGAAAAGGTACAGTATGGTTGAAATGTTGTGACTTGTGGCTAACCAACAAAGATTCTTGGTGTGACCTGTGACAATGCTGCAAACAACAGCATCATGATTGATGAACTCGAAACCAAGTCCTTGTCATTCCAGGGGTTGGCCAGTCACACATGGTGCTTTCTGCATGTTGTCAACCTGGTAGCGAAGTCATTGATTCATCAGTTTAATGTACAGAAGAAGGATGCTGATGCCATCTTGGACAAAAGGCAATCGGCAGGAGATCTTATCAATGAAGAGGTTTCTGGGGAAGAGAATGTTGTTAGAACTGACACAGACTTAGGGAATGGTGAGGTTGATAATACTGAGAGTTGGATAGATGAAGTTTCATTGCTTACTGAGGAAGAGCGCAAAGAATGGCAGGCAACAATCCTTCCACTCAAGTTAGTCCTTGTCAAGGTAACTATTTTTGACTTACTCACCTCAAGGCTAATAAAAAGAGACAGCTTCGAAAACTAGCCCACAAGATCATTAATTCATCAACCATTGTCCTTCCCATATGGAAGGACATTTTGGAGAAGTTGCAGAAAGCCATTACAATCATGCCTTATGACATTGCAACATGATGGAATTCAACATTTGACTTGTTGGAGTATGCCTTGGGCCACAGAGTAGCTATAGATGCAATCACACAATGCAGGATCTTGGGGTTGAGGAAATTCAAGCTAGGTAATGAAGGTTGGATACTTGTCAAGCAGCTTTGTGAGGTCCTCAAGGTGCATATCTGCTCAAACACATACAAACATGCTCTGATAATCAAGTGATACTGCACCTTGCAGATATTGAAGCCTATTTTTCTTGCAGGACACTCCCAACCTTGCCATGGTTATTCCAGCCATGAGCAGCATGGATGAACTTCTCAGGAAATTTTCGTCCAACAAGAAGTACACTCCAGCAATCTGTGTGGCAATTAGCATCACAAATAAGACATTAAGTCAATACTACCAGCTAACAAACCACTCAGATGTGTATTGGATTGCCACAGGTAGTGTACAAATGAATACTAGTTTGTATCAAGCTGACCCTTAGCCAGTACTTCACCCCTGTCACAAGCTTCAATGCTTCAAGAATGTGAATCGGAAGCTTGAATGGATTGACACTGCAGAGTCTCTTGTGCACAATGAGTATGAATGTACTTATGAGAGTATGATTGAGGTTCAGATTGCACATGATTATAATGGCTCAGACGTCAGACAGTGCAAGGTGTGTTATACAGCTGTCTCATTATGATAGTGACTGATTACTTCAGAGTACGAACTTTTTTGACATGCTGTCAGCTCTCACCCCCCAAACACACTGAGTTACAGTCCGAGCTCAACAGCTACCTATCCACTGATGTCAAACATGTCACTGACCCTCTAATTTGGGGGTATGAGCACCACTCTGTATACTCTACTCTGTTTTGCATGGCCCTGGACTATCTAACAATACCAGGTAACTAATTTTATCATCTTAATGTTGTAAAATGCACTAAGACCCTACCATAGCAACTTCAATTGATGTCAAATGTCTCTTCAGCCATGGTTGCCTACTACTCAGTCATGTTCACTCTCACCTTTCAGTTCAGTCCACCCATGCTCTCCTATGTCTTGGCTACTGTATCAAATTGGACCTTGGTAAGACTGATGATGTTTTGGGAGTTGCTGCATTGCCAGATGTGAATGGGTGTGAGGAGGAACTTGTGGAGGATTGGGACAGGATCACATTGGACTAGTTACATGCCACTGTTCATTGTATATAGTTGTTATCACTGTTGACATGAATTCATGGGATACCCATGGGTTTACCTGTCGTGGGTATATCCAAGGGTGTAAATAACCACACCCATGTACATACTTGCACCTGTGGAGATGGGTATTAACCTGCAGCAGGTATGGGTATGGGTACAGGCCTGGGCACCCAGGGATATACCCATGTCATTCCCTAAGCAAGTGCTCTCAAGTTGGGCTCCCAAAGTGAAGACATAGGCTTTTTACAGCGGTGTGTGAAACTAATGGGATTACACAAGAAATCTGAGGTGTGTCAGTGGCTGGATGGAAAGATACTACCTGGCCACTGCTAATTTTCTACTACAAAGACCACATATGGCCAGGAAAAAATGCACCATGATGAAGTCTAAGAAGGCCAAGGAAGCCATTGAGGTGGCTGAAACTATGAGCAGCACAAAAATAACCATCAAAGTTCCTGCCAGAACCTCCTGATGATCTATGCAGGGAAAATCTTGTGAACCACTCAATAACCCTACTTTTAGACTTCCCATGATCTCCAGTGCCTGTTGGGCAAAAGATCAAGCAACCCAGGCACCTGTTGTTGACTCTGTGGATGGCAGGACAATGGTGGGTTTACAAAGTTAGGATGGAAGGCATTTCTCAATGTGTACTACAAATCTTGCCAGGCAATCAAGTCACACCAGATGTAACTGTCAACTGTATCATTGATATCACTGTTCCATATCCCTCCATCTGCAGCCTTTTTGTTCATGCATCCACCTGTACAGTATGTGATCACTCTAGTATGACATATACTGCATCTCTGAACCACCCCTGTGCCTTCTCCACTGTAACACACACTGTTACTTCAAGTAGTGACTGAACTGGGTCTTCATACAATTGTAACTCATGTCCATGATGCTGGATATATGCCTTGACTTCAAACACTCAGATGAGTAAGGTATCCATATACAGTGGCTCAAAAAAGTGTCCCAATGCTGGTGCATTTTGAAGCGATTGGTTAATTGCCAGTGATGAAAACCAAACAAGGCCAAAACTTGCAGTAGCAAAGGTAGTACTTGCTCTGGGCTTCCTAGCCCCACTTGGATCATGTGATTTGGTTGTCATGCCACTGAGCTACAGCTATTTTAAAATGACATGTCATTGGAATACCTGTTTGAGCATCCTGTTGTGATTCATTATCTAGTAAATAACATAAGCATATGTCAGCTGCTGATGGATATGCCATAACCCTGAATATTTATGTAATTATGTAATTCTAAGGTATATAAATAATACTCACCCCACTCAATTAATCAATATCATCATAAAGCCCACTCCTATCTCTATTAAAGCCAATATTCTCTTCCTTTCTGAATCTGGTCTCTCTATTCATCAAATCTCCTCTCAAACTGGGTTGGGGAAGTCTACTGTGGCTAGAGTCATAAAAGAGCACCTTTCAGAGGAGGAAAACATCAAGCTAGGACATCCTTCCAAACTTTCACTATTGATAAGAGAAGAATTATTTCTAGTATTACCACTGGGAAAGTGGAAAATGCTGTTCAAGCCACCCATCTCATCAATTCTGCCCTCTCCTCTCCTATCTCATGCCAAACTGTCTGCAGTGTCCTCAAGTTTGCTTCCTTGAAGGGTGTGGTCAAGAAAAAGAAGCCTTTTCTATCTGTCAAATATAGAAAACAGAGGCTAGCCTTTGCTCTCAAGTATCAAAACTGGACTGTAGATGACTGGACTAGAGTTATCTGGTCAGATAAAACCAAGATTAACAGGATTGGGTTACATGGAAGAAAGTATGTATGGAAAATGGCAGATAAGCCTTTACAAGACAAAGAAGTTCAGAGAACAGTAAAGTTTGGGGGAGGCTCCTTGATGGTTGGAGGTGTATGGGTTGTAATGGTGTTGGGATCATGGCAGAGGTGGAGGGCAAGATGAATGCGGAGCAGTATGTCTCCATTTTGGAGAATAATCTGCTGTCTAGCATGGAAAAGTCTGGCATTTCTGAGGAAGACATTATCTTTCAACAGGATAATAATCTCAAGCACTCCTCCAAAAGAGCTTAGGAATGGCTTTAATTTCATGGTATCAACCTTCTGGATTGGCCACCACAATCTCCAGACATTAGCTCTATTCAACATGTCTGGCAAATTCTGAAACAAAAGCTCAGCAACTATCCAAAACCAGCTAGAGGAGTATGGGAACTTTGGGAGAGGATTGCAATGGAGTGTGGCATGATTGAGGCTTAGAAGGTCAAATATGTGATAAAAATTATGCCTAAAAAGCCGGATGCAGTGATTAAGGCCAAAGGAGGACACACTAAGTACTAAAAATATAGAATTGGAATGATGCTCAAATAAGTGTCCCAATGACATGTCATTTTAGAATGGCTGTAGCATGGTGGCATGACAACCAAATCACATGATCCAAATGGAGTTAGGAAGCCCAGAGCAAGTATTACCTTCGCTATTGCAAGTGTTTTGCCTTGTTTGTTTGCATTACTGGCAATTAACCAATCTCTTTAAAGTGTACCAACATTGGGACATTTTTTTGAGCCACTGTACCAATGAAGCCATGTACCCACACTGAATGATTCTTCGATTGTGGTAAGGTCTGGAGAGTATGGTGAAAGAATCAACCACTCCCACAGTAAGGTACCCATTAATCATGAGTGCAGCATACAATAAGTAGCATGTTCCATCGACAAAAACATTGTGGATTTGAGCACACTATCCTCATGCAGTGTCATATCTGTGACAACTCCAGTCCCTCCAGAACCAACTCCACTTGTATCTCCAGTGACAACTCATCAATTATGCACTCTTGTGTCTTCAAACCTCTGTAGATATCTCACATGACTTCCTTGTTCCTTATTTAGTTAGTTCTCACACTCTGTACCTGTCAGAATGGATGCACTATGGAGGGGCAAGAAGGCCCAGACTACAGACATAAGTGACAAGAGTAGTAGAATGTAGCTAAAAACTCACCTCAGTTGTGCACACTGGTGGCAGGACAACTGAGGGAGTGAGACAGGAAGAATGGACTAAAATAGTAATGGAGATTGAGCATATGAACTCTGATGTAACTCTGACATGATGTCCAAAATAGGAAATATAAGGTCTGAAAGAAGAAGAGGACCTTACTGGGTGAAAAGACCAACTCTGAGATGCTTCAGAGTGGAGATGGCAGTATTGGCATGCATCAACCTCAGAGTTGTGATGATGAGCCTCAGAGGAGGCTGAAGGTTGGAGGAGGTATATTTTGACAGTACCTTCCTCCAATCCTATGCAGCACAGCTCTGGCAAACTATGCATCCAGCACACTGCTCTGGCTATGTTTCCTTCAAACTCTGTCTTACCAATCTGATATGTACATACTTACTCATCCATTTCCTCCATAGTATATAGTGTACAAACCCTCTGTAATGACTGCAGTTGTGATATTGAATAGACTAGACATCCTCCAATACTCAGCTTGACATCAAACTTCCATTGTAACCCAATGGTAATTCTTCTTCTCCTCTGAATCACCCTGAGTCATCTTCACACCTCCAAACCCTCTGCAAATACAGGACCACACACCAAGACTTGGATAGTGGTGCACCACATAAGGTGAAGCCAAGGTCCTATCAATAGCTCAGTAGAGGTTTTGAATCACTCCTAGAATGATTGGGTGATCTTTCAAGTATGTCCAACAAGAGGAGATCAGATCATGGTTGATTGACATTGCCCAGTTTGTCAAAGATCTTTCTCCATTAGTAAACATTGCTTCTTGAGACTACCAGGATTTCACAAATATCCTCAATGTCCCATTCATGGTTCCACAACTGCAGTGCAGTCTCCTTCAGGTTGTTGCTGATCAGATGGTTAACCATGCAGAGATATGAGCAGGATTTAGACTTTTAGGGAAGTGATAAGTGAACTATGGCTGATTCTGTACTCTCCTTGGGGGCTGACATGCCTCAGATTTCTTGTGTAATCTCATTAGTTTTGCATACCACTGTAAATATGTAGCAGACCACTGGCTTGGCCACTGAATAGTGCCTCAGCTCCACATTTGATGACTGCTGGATGAGATGCTGGACTGCCTGTGCTATGTTGGGCCATGTGCAGGTGGAGAGATAAATGAGTTCTTTGACCAGTCTGTGATATGCTGATTGCATCCCCTTCATGACAGGGTAAACTTTTCCATCTGCCTTAAATGAAGCCTTTGGATCCATGGGCAGGAGGACTGGGTTTGCATCCAGCAGCCCATACTCTACACAGAGGTGGTTTCTGTAGGACTCCTGATGAACCCATATTCATGTGTGTCTCAATTTTGTTCCATCTGAATTCTGAGATAGATCAACATGCAAACCCAGGTTGCTGATTTTGAAACATTTGCCTATTTTCCCTTTTACCATGCCCAAAAATTGCCAGTTATTGCTCCCTTCTAGCACATCATCTACATGCCAGATGATGATGCAAATGATTCATGTTCCTGACTCTGTCTTGTCGAAAATGAACACTGCCAAGTCAACACTTGATCTGAAGAACTCAATTTTCTCTATTTTCTTGCAAAGCACCTCATACCAGTCAATTGTGGCCTGCTTCAATCTGTACAGCAAGCAGAACATTCTACATGCCAACAACCTCTCATCCTTTCTGAACTATTCAAAGCCTCTTGGCTGCTTCATGTGAATTTCCTCTGATAATTTTTCATGGAGGAATGCTCTCTTGACATCAAAGCAGTCCAGTTTCCAATTGTATTTGCTGACAAAGCAATGAGCAATTTGACCGATAACTGGTGGGTGATGGGCATGTATGTCTGGTAAAAGTCAACTCCTGGTACTTGTGAGAGGCCTGGTGTAATGAGCCTTGCTTTGAAGTGAGAGGCATCTTTCAGGTTGATTGGCTTGAACTCAAACATCCAGCAATTCCCTATGAGCTTCCTTCCTAGTGGGATCTCCACAACTTTCCAGACATCCATTTCTTTCATTAGTGCAAGCTCATGGTCCATTGCCACCTTTCATTCTGTGTGATCAGTCCATTTCATGGCTTCATCATAGGTTTCCAGAGGAATTGACATGTCATACCCTGTCTTGCTTGGATCCCAATGTGTGTTGCTGTGAATTGAAAGGTAAGAGTGCTCAATGATGATAAAATTCACTTGTGTGGAAGGTAATTTGTCATTTATTTCAGCTCATCTTCATCATCCTCCAATTCTGTCAATGCGCTGAGAGACAAGAGAGACTGCAAGTTATTGTTGTGTCTGATGGATGCCCCCCCAGATGATGTTACAACAATGCTGATGTTGTCAGAGATTCCCATTTCATGTGCAACTTTTATCTGAAGATGTCTGGAGTGATGAGGTAATGGAGTTATGACCTGGAGAGCAGAGAGCGCCCCCTCAGATGCCCCTTCAGTAGAAGGGGGCCTATCAGCAGTGGTGGGAGAGGCAGAAGTGGAGGCATCATCTGGAGTAGGAGGAGAGCTCAACATGATGGATTGTGGAGCAGGCCAGGGGGAAGTGTGTAGTGATTCAGATGCATCATGACATGTCATGACAGTGCCCTCATCAAAGACAACATCATGTGAGTTGAAGAAAGCACCTGTGGTGCAATTGTGCAAGTGCCATCCCTTTGTAGTATGATGGAGCTCTAGGGGAACATGTGCAAAGCAGCAGGAGTCATTGCCTTGCTGAAATACCCAGCTGAGAGTCTCACCTGAGCCAGGCAAGCTGATGGCCATCCCTCAAAGGTGTGAACTGCATGCCATTCTGTTGATATGCATAGAGAATGGACCTGCAATGCTTGATTCCTGCTCCATGCAACCTGTGCTCAAACTTGGCCCTGACATACACATCTAATGCAAGGACACATATTAATGGAAGTTATCCAAAGACTACTTACCTAGTCTGGTTGGACCTTGTACTGAACATTGTGGTATGAGAACAAGAAGTGGTATTCTATTTTAGACTTAGATGAGTCTTATATACTGTAAATGTTCACTTACATAATCAACTACTGTATAAGTATGAGTATGCTACTTATCAACACTCCCTCTGGCTTGATATCCAGTATGGAAATGTTAGCATTACTGTAGGAGGACATCTGCTCAGTTAGCAGATGGCACACAGAATTCAATTCCAAGTTGTGAACTGAATTTCTTGAACCAAGGTTTTTTGTGAACATATCTGCAGGATTGTCATTTCCAGAGATAAAAAACAGTTTTATCTCTTTTCTCACCATAAGTGCATCATGCACAATGTGATATTTTATTGAGATATGTTTGAAACATTGTTCAGTGAAAGGATTTTGTGCTATGAATAGCAATCCTTGATTGTCACCAGAAATCAGAGTAGGTTTCATTTGGTAGCCAAGTTCTTGTATCATTTGTCTGATCCAAATGACTTGATGAGTGCATTCACTCAAGGCAATATATTCTGCTTCTGTCAAAGACAGTGCAGTTTCCTTTTGGAGGTGTGAATCCCATAGGAATATTTCATTCACTAATTTCAGGAAAAATCCTGTTTGCAAGTGTCTGTTGATAGGGTCTTGACCCCAGTCAGAGTCAGTGCAGGCTGGTAAGCCTTTGCCTGAAAAACCTTTATATATGAGAGCATAGTCTCAGATTCCAAGTAGATATTGGCAAATATATAATGCACAATGTAAATGTTCTTTTGACGGATTTGAAGACATTCAAGCAAGTTGTGTCACTGCATATGATATGTCAGAGCATGTACCAATCATTAGATACAATAATGAGCCAATGACCATCTGAAAATGTAACTGTAATCAGGGGCTTCATTCTTCACTGGATAATAACTCTGTGGTAGAGGTGTGGGAGCAGTATGGCCATTTGCCATTCCACATCTCTCAATCACCTTGTTGAGGTAATCCATTTGGTCTAGATATATATCTTGACCTTCTTGATGTATATTCATTATTAGGAATTTGTGAGTGTCTCCTAAGTCACAACAATCCCATTTCTTCATGAATGTGGCTTTAATCTTATCTACAAAGTTTTTTTTTTGGCTGCAGAAAAGGGCATAATCTACATAGATAATCACCAGGATATCTTTTTCTTTACAATATATGAATAATCCATGTTTGCTTTACATCATGTAAAGCCTAGTTCCTCATGGATTTATCAAGCATGTGCCACCAGGCTAGGCCTGCTTGCTTGAGTCCATATATGGCTCAGAGGAGTCTTAAGACTTTGTCTTTTAATTTGGATGCCATAAACTCTTCAGGAAACTCCATATAGAGGTCCTCTCCCAGTTTGCCATATACATAGATAGACGGAGCATACATCTAGACTGGTAATATACCAATCTTCAAGTGCTAAGAGGGTGAGCATACACCACACTGTCTTAAAGCAAACAACTGGAGAAAATATATTGTCATAATCTATTCCTTCAACTTGTGTAAAGCCTTTTGCAACTAAGTGAGCACATTTCCGACCATCGGATTTAACATTGAATACCAAATGTTTTTTTAAAATGTTTCAATTGGGAAAATGATCAACTATTTTATAGATATTATAGTCTTTAAGTATTTGAAGCTGATCTTTGCATGCTTCAATCCAGAGTTTTTGCTCATCTGAAGGGAGCTTTAAAATGTCTCTGTATGTCCATTCATGATACACATTATATGCAAGATCAGGTGAGATTGCTTTACAGCAAAGGTATGAAACCAATGCATCTTCCCCTTCCTGGGTGAGGCACTCAACATCTTGTTCAGACAGAGTTGGAGAGCAGGAAAATTCATCTGGAACCTGTGGTTGATCTTTTGAAGGGGAGAATTCACCCTTTTTCCATGTAGAAGCCTTATCCATGTCCTTCATAATATCATAATAGTCATTTAATTGTTGGACTGGATGTTGTTTGAGAATGTGGAGCGGGTGCCACAATAGACTCATCTAATGAATCAGAAGAAGTTTCTTCTAAACCATGTGTGTTTATTTCTTTTGTGACTTATTTGCTTGTGTCGTTTAGCATGAGTGCACTTAGGAAATAGACTTTCATCAAAAATGGTATGTGCTGATGTGAATAAAGAGTTATCAGGCTTTATGAAAAGGAAATTGACAGTACTACCAGCTGCTATGCCAAGGTAGACCATTAATTGTGATTTGGGTTGCAATTTTCCTTGTCTAATCTCATCTGGGATGTGTACATATGCACCACAGCTAAAAACATGAAGGTTTTCAATGGAAGGCTTCTCCCCTGAACTAGTTCATATGGGGTTTTCCATTTTAAATGAGAGAGTGAGATGTGATTGTATACATGGCATGCATGTAGCAATGCAAATTCCCAGTAAGAGGGTGTAAGCAAGCATGTAACTGCATTGCTTGTGCTTTATCCGTTAAGGTTCAGATGATCCTCTCTGCTCTACCATTATATTGGTGGACATAGGGGGGAGATTGGTGAATATGGATCTCTTGATCACATATATATTCTGTAAATGCTTTGGAGGTATATTTGCCTCCAACATCAGAATGCCAGTGCTTTATATTAACATTGTATTGGTTGTGAATACAAGCAATGAAATGTTTTGTTGCTTTAAGGGTTTGATGGTTGGTGTGAATGCACACTATCCAAGCATGTGAAGTAAAATCATCATAAAAGATGACAGCATATTTCAATCTCAAATGACTTTAAGTCAGAGTAAATCAATTCAAAGGGAGTGGTTGCCCACTTCTCACTATAGGAAATGATCAGTTTGGTTGTTTGCCTAATTGGCATCTAGAACAAACTGCTGGATCTTTTTGAAATAGAAACATCAGAGAAATTCTCTATATGCTTCTTTGCTCCATTGATTACATCTTTCAAGGAATGACCCATTCATTGGTGGATTATCTCATAGTTAATAGAGGCCATTGTTAAATTAGATCCTTGTGAATTAGGGTGAATTGGTTTTGCTTTCATCCAATAGAATGTATCTGGTCCATGAGAATGGAATTGAAGGGTTTGTTTCTCTGAACATTTGTCAAAAATGATAATGAGGTTTGCGATAGCTTGTACCATCATACAAGGGTCTTTTAGAATAGTACCCACTGAAATGAGCTTTACATTCACTGTTGGCATATATACAATCAGCAATAACCACACAGGTTGTCCTCTAAAGTCAAGAATGATCAATCTGACATCTTTCACCTCAGCTTTTCCATTTGCTATTAATGAAAATGTCAGTTGGAAGAATGGTTGATATTTAGCAAAATCAGACATGTCATATGTAAAGTGAAACAAAGCTCCTGAATCAAAAAGCCACACATCTGGTGGCATATCACATTGGTGTTCCTTATCTTTCCATTTCCCTGTATGCTTAGAGCATTCATCACACATTGTAAAATCATGTGTAGTAGGGATGTGCATTGTTCTATCTACTACAGGAAAATTCATGTAACTATGATGAATTATCTAAGGTGGATACTGTGCATCAGTTCCTGTGTAAATAGATGAAAGGGATGATACTAATCATTTGTCAAATTTGACATCATTGAGATTGACAACATTGTCATTGTACAAGTTGATGATGCCTTCTTCATTGACCTGATCCTCCACCTGGTTCTCCACCTTGACTTCTATTGGTACCTCTTCCATGGTTGTGATGAACTCAGGAAGTTCAGGTGCAGGGTCACAGGTGTGACTTAATAAATCATGCATTTGAAGAGAAGAGAGAGATGTGATGGAATCATTCTTATTATGCCTCATGCATTTAATACATGAGGTAGGCAGGTTGGAGAAGATGGAAGGAGAAAGGGACACCATCTGACCAATCAAGGTAACAGTTTGCAACTCAGTTGACTGTGTGAATATCTTTCTCCCAAGCGATCCAGCAATTTGATTGCATTTTGAATGTGAAAAAATGCAGGTAGGCCATAGTGGGCTAACACCAGGGGTGTGAGTGAGCTTGCAAGGGTCGATGGTTGGCAGATTTGAAGGTAGAGGAACAAAGGGGGTATTGATGACATTGGCAAAGGTGAAGGAGGTGGTAGTGGCAGTTGCAGCAGTAGCAGCTTGTTGCTTATGCTCCTTTCATTTTTCCTGCCATTTTTCATAGCATTTACCTTCTCATCACTTCTTTTTCCCATCTTTGTTCCCATCATTGCTACCTTGTCCTTTTTGCTGCTCTGAGAATGAGAGGTCACCATTTTTGTACTTGACATTGAAAATCTTGTTGATGTGGAAAGCATCAGTTTTCTTCTTGCTTATTTGTTGCTGCCAAGCAGCAGTACAGAGCTGTTCTAGCTTGGAGATATCCAGGAGTTTCTTGGACTTGTTGTTCACATTGCCAAGGTTGTGTTGATAAGTTGAATGGGAAAGTTGGCATACTTTGAGAGCTTGTGGAGGACAAACATGACTTGAAGCTTGTCATAGATGGGATAGTTGAATGCGTTGAGGTTTGCATAGTAAGTGTTTAGTTTAACAAACACCTGAGCTGAATGGTTGGCTTTGGGAATGATAAGGGCATTTATGGCCTTGAACCCCATGAAGATGGAGGAAATGGAGAGAATGTCATAGACTTTCTTGATTTCTTTCCAGAGGGTGAGAGTGCTGACAGCCTTCTCAAAGTGAGTTTGAAGATTAGCTTTGATTCAGAGGACCATGGCTTCAGTGGCTCTGTTGTTGTCATTCCAGGTATTGACCTTTTGCTGCATCTGAGCAGCAAGAGTGGCAGCAGTGCCTTCAGAAGGGAAGTTGGGATGACCATAATACATCATCATGCTTTAAAGGCCTTGAGATTGAAGGTAGGCCTCCATCTCTTGAGACCATCATTTATAGTTGGAACCATTGAAATGGGGAATCTCTTTCAAGGTAGAGGACATAGTAGGAGAGTATCTAGGAGGTAGATGTTAGCAACCTTGTTCAAATAAATGAAAAGAAGTGGTGAAACTGCATCAATGCTTGAGTGTGCAGAGCCTAAGATTTTGGGGTAACATAGTCTCTTCCTCCATTAGAGGTTCTCTATGGTGAATAGCTTGAGCATTTTCACATTAAAGCTTTTGCCAAAGCAGTAAACTGCATAAGGCCATTAAAACATTCAATGATCTGAGCATTTCTGCCTCAAGATTAGATAAGGTTTGCCTAGGGCTTTGGAAGCAGTAAATCATATCACCATTACCTGGAGCTCATAACCTGTCGTGAGGGAACATATTAATGGAAGTTATCCAAAGACTGCTTACATACCTAGTTTGGTTGGACCTTGTACTAGTATGAGAACAAGGAGTGTTATTCTATTTCAGACTCAGACAAGTCTTATATACTGTCAATGTTCACTTACATAATTAACTACCATATAAGTATAAGTATGCTACTTATCAACATCATCCCCATTGTCAGTTTGCAAGGCTTTTGTGCAGGTGTCATACTTTGTTTCCCAGTGTATCCTAACCATGGTTCATGCATTGAGGGATTAATCCTTTGTGGCCAATAGCTGCACATTGATGACATGGGAGTAGTTGTCAAGAAACAATTTGAAGTAGTGCTTGCCATGAAATGTGACAATAGGGAAGGGAGTACAAAGATTGCTATGGGCCAGCTCAAGGAAGGCCATGATAGCTGGTGAGACTGAGGGTGGATATGGCTGATGAGAGTATTTTGCAAGCACACAACTCTTGCACCTTGACTGAGTTCTAGAGAGGGGGAGTGCCCTGGAGAAGAAGATGAGAGGAGATGGGAGACCTTTTCCCCAGCATGATCAAGTTGCATATATCAGAGGTCTGGTGAGGGTGTTGCGGGTGCAAACACAGCAAGGTGAGACATGGCTGGTTTCAGAGGATAAACAAATTTGACCAATACAGAGCATGGACCCTCAGATAATGGCACCATTTCTAAAACCACCTCTTTATGACTGATATAACAGATGGGTGGGTTTCCAGCAAAGGGCAGCTCCCATGGATCAAAGTGGGAGAGTCAGTGGTCTTTAACAATCAAAAGAAATTCATCTAGCAGAGTGACAAAAATGTTGGCAGAGTTATAACACCTGTGAGGAAATGGGGGGGATGGTCAAGATGAAGACGGAGCAGGAGTGGTGGATGGAGAACAGAGGAATGAATGCATTTTGATCACTTTCTTGATGCACAGATTGAGGGATGCTACCCTAATTGTGCAGAGTGATGGGGTACACTATTTGTGTACCTCCAGACTGGAAGCCTCTGGTTTGATTTCTGGAGATGCAGGGGGGTCTATGAGATCCTCAATGTTAGACTCAACAGAGTTGTCAGAGAGTTTGGAGTTAGCAGGGGACAGAGCAGAGAGAATGGAAGCAGAGTGGGAGGTGAATGTGGAGGTGACAGAAATGGAGCCATAGGTAGATGTGAAGGGATTGGCAGGAAATGATAATGGAGCAGAGGTCTTTGCCTTGCAATTGATCTCAGACTGATGATTCCAGTGGTGAACATTGATGTTGTGGGTGAGGAGACAGAGCTTGGAGTGGGTGGATGATTTCCCAACATGAGTAATCTTATCTTTGATGCAGTCTGGAAGTCCATTGTAGAAATGGTGCCAGAGGATGCCATCTCCATAACCTCAGAGTTGAGAGGCAATTTCTTTGAATTCAATGACATACTTGTTGACACATTGAGAGTCCTTCATGAACAAATGATCAAGCTGGTGCTCTGCATCTCTGATGGGGTTGTGAGGTCCAAAATTGATTTGAAGCTCAAGGATAAACTCATTTTAGTTGTCCATCCATAGGGGCTGGATTTTGGAGGTAACTGTGAGGAGGAGTGTTAAACTTATGCTGGGGGGGGTGGGCGAGTACAACTGCAGAGTAACTCTGAAGGTACCGGAGTTGCAAAGGATTGAATGAGACTTGGCTTCACTTTATGTGGTGTGCCCTTATTCAAGTTTGGTAGTCTTGAATTTATGAAGATAAAGAGAGAGAGGTCAGAGGTCAGAGTTGAGTCTTCAAAACTTGAGAGGATTCGGAGGGAAGTTAAGTCAATAATTGAACTGAGGTATGTACAGCACAGAGGTACAGTGTATACAGTGGCTCAAAAAAGTGTCCCAATGTTGGTGTATTTTGAAGAGATTGGTTAATTGCCAGTGATAGAAGCCCAACACAGCCAAATACTTGCAGGAGCGAAGGTAATACTTGCTATGGGCTTTCTAGCCCCACTTGGATCATGTGATTTGGTTGTCATGCCACCACGCTACAGCCATTCTAAAATAACATGTCATTGGAACACTTATTTGAGCATAATTCCAATTCTATATTTTTAGTACTTAGTGTGTCCTTCTTTGTCCTTAATCACTGCCTCTAGCCCTCTAAGCATACTTTCTATCAATCTTCGACACTCCTCAGCCTCAATTTTTGTCCCACTCCACTGCAATCCGCTTCCAAAGTTCCCATACTCATCTAGCTGGTCTTGAATAGTTGTTGAGCTTTTGTTTCAGGATTTGCCAGACATGTTCAATATGCCTGATGTCTGGAGATTGTGGTGGCCAATCCAGAAGCTTGATACCATAAGATTCAAGCCCTTCCTGAGCTCTTTTGGAGGAGTGCTTGGGGTCATTATCCTGTTGAAAGATAGTGTCTTCCTCAGGAATACCAGAGTTTTCCCTGCTAGAAAGCAGATTATCCTCCAAAATGGAGACATAATGCTCAGCATTCATCTTGCCCTCCACCTCTGCCAAGATCCCAACACAATTCCAACACATACATCCCCAAACCATCAAGGAACCTCCCTCAAACTTTACTGTTCCCTGGACTTCTTTGTTCTGTAAAGGCTTATCTGCCATTTTCCATACATACTTTTTTTCATCTAACTCAGTCATGTTAATCTCAGTTTCATCTGACCAAATTTCCCTAGTCCAGTCCTCTACAGTCCAGTTTTGATGCTTGAAAGCAAAGGCTAGTTGCTTCTTTTTCTTGACCACAGCCTTCAAGGAAGCAGAATTGAGGACATTGCAGACAGTTTTCAATAAGATAGGATAGGGGAGGGCAGAAGTGATGAGATGGGTTGCTTGAACAGCTTTCACAGTGGTAATACTAGAGATCATTCTTCTCTTATCAGTAGAGAAAAGGTTGGAAGGATGCCCTTGCTTGATGTTTTCCTTCTCTGGAAGGTGTTCTTTGATAACTCTAGCCACAGTAGGCTTTCCCAACTCAGTTTGAGAGGGGATTTGACAAATAGAGAGATCAAATTAAAAAAGGGGGAGAATATTGGCTTTAATAGAGATAGGAATTGTTACAGTCACTTCCACACCCCTTCCGACATTTTTGACCCTTCCAACACTTCCAATCATACTTAGAATATTTGACACACTAGAAGTGACACTTCCGAACTCAGAAGCTCAGAAAGCTTGGAACCATGGGAACTCGGAAGTGCAGAAGCTCTGAAGGCTTGGAACCATGGGAACCGGAACCTCAGAAGCACTGAAAGCGCAACAGTCCAACCAGGACTTTGTATTTCATCATGCAAACCCTTTCCACTCATACAGTACATCATGCTATGCATTCCAGACCTTCCTAGAACATTCTTCCATGCATCACCCATGACCCTACCATCACTTTATACCATTACTCTACACATGTATCATCTTCCATTCTTCCACACCATGCCTTCTCTGCACCTAATCCTTATGGTTTCCTCATGGACATCTAGATTAGACTACAATAGATACAAACATATAGAATAGTATATAAAGGACAAGAATGCAGCCACTGGAGGGCAGTCTTGTCCTCTTGGTGTTTTCCTCAGCATCTATGGCATCAACTCATTTTTCCTTCTTCCTTGACTAGTGAAAGTGGCCTAGAGCCTTAAGTGGTTCTGAGTTGTATCAGGAATGGGCTTTATAATGATATTGATTAACTGAGTAGGGTGAGTATTATTTATATGCCTTATAATTACATAATTTGCATAGTTATTCAGAATTAGGGCATAGCATCCATCAGAAGCTGTCATATGCTGATGTTATTTACTAGATAATAAATCACAGTGTGATGCTCAAATAAGTATCCCAATGACATGTCATTTTAAAATAGCTGTTACTCAGTGGCATGACAACTGAATCACATGATAAAAGTGGTTTTAGGAAGCTCAGAGTAAGTAAAACCTTTGCTACTGCAAGTGTTCGGCCTTGTTTGATTTCCATCACTGGCAATTAACCAATCTCTTCAAAATGCACCAACATTGGGACACTTTTTTGAGCCACTATACATATACTATTGAGGAGCATCAGATTTGTAATGGGGTTGTAATGTATGAGTAAGAGTCAGAGGTCAGGAATCTATGAACTGGAGCTGTATACTGGTGAAGTATGAACCAGCACAGTGCAGCAAGAGAACAAGAGCAAGACTAGTACTAATAGAGAACAATGGAAACATATGTAAGAGGAACATAAACAGATAAGGTTCAATAGTAGTACAAAGTGTAGTCGAAGAGAAACAGACCAGAGTTGGTGTGGAATTGATGACTGGAGTTATGGAGTTGGACTTGCATGATTTTTGAAATATGACAAGGAGGTCAGGTTCAAACCAGTTCAACACCATTTCTTTGAGATAAGACTATGCATATGTGGCTTTGGCACAATTAAAGTGGAAGGCTTTAGGATGGTTCTGGAAATGGAGTTCACACTGGGTTATAAAGGTCCAGAGTTTGCATGGATCAGATCCATCAAACTGGTCCAGTTCCCTAACCTCAACATGGTTGGATAAACAGGGGAAGGAATGATGAGCAGCCTGACTGAGAGTACAAATAGCATGTACTAGGTGACTCGGTGCATCCTGAGGGATAGATTCATTGAAATTGTCACCAGAGAAGTCAGGTTCACCATTATAGGAAACAACTCCTGGCTGATCTGGAGCTCCAGAGTGACTATGGATGGAAGGGATATGGAAAGAGCATCTGGGTATCACAGTGCGCATGCTTAGAGTGGATGGAGTTGGTGTGATGCATGCTTGAGATGCAGATGGAGGGACACATTGTGCAGAGAAACTTTGGAACTTGGTGATAGGTTCCAGATTTCACCAACAGTCGGTAAAGACACTAAGGGAATGGTAATAGGAGTGTCAAATATATAACTTCTCTGAGATCCTCTGACTTACTCCAGATCTGCTCCACTGCAACTCCAAGTTCTCTTCTACAAACCACAACTCCTGACTTCAGAGTTCCTCAGAGTTGTTTGCTACACTTAGTAATGTCTTTTCTTCTTCTTCAGACCTCACACTTTCTATTCCAGACTTTATTTCAAAGTTACATCAGAGTTCATGCACTCTGATTTTCATCACTATTTTAGTCAGTCTGCTTTGTCATTCCTCCCTCAGTTGTTCTGCCATCACTGTGCAACACTGAGGTTAGTTTTTAGCTACATCTAGCTCTTTCTTTAACTTATGTTTGTAGTCAGAGTATCTCTACCCCTTTATAGCACACAGAATCTTGTCAGGGAGGAGTGAGGGGAGGTTGTGCCAGAGGCACAAGAGGACTGAGAGTGGGAAGTGAAGATAGACACAAGTATGGGTGACTTGAAACAAGAGGAGTCATAATATACTGTCAGAGTCATGCTGACAAACTCCTAACAACTCCAGAACTCCGGAGTTGCATTGTGAAACCTTGGCTTCACCTTATGTTGTGTGCCCTTGTTCCAAGTCTCAGTGGTTGGTCCCATATTTGTCAGAGGTTTAGAGGTTCAGAGTTGAGTCGTCTAGACTCAGAGGAGGATGGAGATATCCATCAGAGTTCAGCAGAGAGCTGAGCACCAAGCAGATCAAAGACAGAGGACATCAAGTTCTCAATTCAATATTGTGGCTGGAGATATGTACAGCAGAGATGGTACAGTATATATAGTATAGAGTGCATCAGATTTGTAACAGAGTTATAAAGGATAAGTAATGAAATGGTGGAGGGGATCTATGAACCAGAGCTGTGCTGCACAGGGACAGGGAAAGGTACAGAGCATGAGATCTAACTAAATAAAGAACAAGGAAGTTATTTGATATTATCTACAGAGGTGCAGAGATCCAGAGATGCATAATTGGTGAGTTAATACCACAGGTAGAAGTGGAGTTGGTGCTTGGAGAACTGGAGTTGTCATGGGTATAACAAGGAATTAGAAAAGAACTTATTAGCATTGTCAAAGTTCTCCATCTAAACCCATTCAGTGCCCAATCAAGGTCTCTGTTGGAGGTAGATATGCATTTTTGCTCAACCAACTGCCTGCCACATCCTTCCAACCCTCAACATCTCTCACATCCAGCAGACATGTTTTCCTTCTCTCCATTTCACACCAAGATATTAGCACCCCTGTGGGTGAGTGGTTCTTATGTTGATGTCCACTTTTGTCAATTCATCTCTAAAACTGATGGCTTATTATCTTTGCAGAACACAATCACTTCAATGATACCTTGTGTGTCCCCCAATCTCTTCAGTCTGATTGTTTTAAATCAAGCCACCATGAAAAAGGTCATGCAAGAGGTATACTGGGTAATGCAGCAGAAATGTCCTTCCTCAAGTGCCCCTGCTTCTGCAATGAGATATACATGTAAGGTTTTCCTGGTAAAACAGGAGATTGCTTGTGATCAAGAGCACAATGTGTCAAGATCTGTAGTATGGGCAGAGGTACCCAGTACTCAGCCAGATGCCCAAGGGAGCAATCACAACTGAGGTGAGTTGAAAAGAGCAAAGGGATTAAATAGTGAAATGATATGTGTGCATTCTAACTCTGGAAAACTCCAGTCTGGAGTTAAGTGAAGGTGGGTGATGTGTATATGAAATAGCTCAAAATGAAAGATGAATAGTTCAAACAAAAGAAATGAGTCATATGATGTGTGAAGAGATGGTATAATGCATTGAGGCATTTACCTGAAATGGATAAATGAAACTCCGGAGCAAATAGGGCAGAGGATGTATGAAAGGAGACCGGAGTGCCCTCAGAGTTGTACCAGAGTTGTACCAGAGTTATACTCTGACACGATGTGAATATGGTAAGTACATTGATTTTCTTGTCATCCCATTATAAACATCCCTGATTGTAGAAACATGTTTGAGATCTCTTCAAGGATGCATTTGAGGTCTGCACAGATGACAACTTCTTACTGGTCAGTGGGGCCTTCAGAGAACAAGTCCAGACATCCCTGGATGGAGATAATGGCCCAGACTTTGACAACTTGAAGTGGGATTTTAATCATGCAGTGAGTTCTCCTTGGAACAACAGTGTTACTACTTTTCTCCTACAGCTACTTAAAATAATCAGACAATGCAAAGGGTGGACAACAGAATCAGGATCCAACAAGTATTGAAAGGAAGTGATTAATTCAAAATTCACTTGTACTGAAACCAGGCTTTTGGCTGCCAAATCCTGTGTCTCTGATGACCACTCAATCAAAATGAAATAACAAATTGCAGTAAAACTCATACAAGAAAAGAAGACAAGACTGCAGAAAGCTAGGAAGGATAAATGAAGGCTCAACATAAGCTGTTAGTTTTTTTTTCCTCACTCAGTTCTGACATAGGTCAGAAATACTGTCATCATCTGAAGATTGCTAAAACCCTGGCACAAATGAAGTCACAGAGAGATGATGTAGATGTAGATGTTTGCAATCTCTTGTTGGATGTTCTGACCATGCTAGACAGTGACAGAACAAGTTCTGATGAGAGCAGCAATAAAGATATGAAGATCATTTTTCACATCCACAAGATGCCATGAAGAAATAATATGAAATAAGAACTGAATATTATTGATGTTCAGTGTACTCAGGATCAAGGTACCTTTTCCAGAAGGGAGCAAAAGTAACTAAATGTATTTGAAGTAGTAATGCTCCTCTGACATCCCATAGACCTGCTGTGGAATTGCCACAGCCTTTCTATGATCCTCAGTGGCTAATGGAAAATTTAAATGCCCCATCTGAAGAGTCATTTCCTTGTATGTGTTACGGCCAATCTGGGGATGGGCAGGCATATAACCGTGAGGACTGCGGTCTTAACCGTGGATGAAGTGGTGACAGAGCTTGACGATTGCAAGACATCTACAAGGAGCCTACCTACTAGCGAGGTTTGGCGACAAGGGTTGCTACCGAGCTAACGGTGGCCAAGGGACTTCCAAGTTAATGGTGGACAAGGGAGTCTGCCTACAATTGACAACAGATGACAAGGACTACCAAGTTAACAGTGGTAACTCCTGCATAAGCGGTTGTGACAAGGAGACCTCGGGACGAGGCTAACGATGGAGCCTTCCTGATGAAGGGGTGGTCGACTAAGAGCAAGAAGGTATTGAAGGCTACCCTTGGGCCTGTATCGAGGAGTGGGAACAAGGATGTATTCCAGCGATGGTAAAGAGGAGGTAAAACACGGTAAGACTAGACTAAGCTTTCCTCTACTGATAAGAGAAGAATTATCTCTAGTATTACCACTGGGAAAGTGGAAATGCTGTTCAAGCCACCCATCTCATCAACTCTACCCTCTTCTCTCCTATCTCATTCAAAACAGTCTGCAATGTCCTCAAGTCTGCTTCATTGAAGGCTGTGGTCAAGAAAAAGAAGCCTTCTCTATCTGTCAAATAGCTAGCCTTTGCTCTCATGTATCAAAATTAGACTGTAGAGGACTTGACTAGGGTTATTTGATCAGATGAATCCAAGATTAACAGGACTGGGTCAGATGGAAGAAAGTATGTATGGAAAATGGCAGGTAAGCCTTGATAGGACAAAGAAGTCCAGGGAACAGTAAAGTTTGGGGGAAGTTCCTTGATGGTTTGGGGATGTATGGGTTGGTATGGTGTTAGGATCTTGGCAGAGGTAGAGGGAAAGATGAATGCTGAGCAGTTTGTCTCCATTATGGAGGATAATCTACTGCCTAGCATGGAAAACTCTGGTATCTTTCAATAGGATAATGACCCCAAGCACTGCCCCAAAAGAGTTCAGGAATGGCTTGAATCTCATGGTATCAAGCTTCTGGATTGGCCTCCACAATCTCCAGACCTTAGCTCTATTGAACATGTTTGGCAAATCCTGAAACAAAAGCTCAACAACTATCCAAGACCAGCTAGAGGAGTATGGAAACTTTGGAAGAGGATTGCAGTGGAGTGGGGCAAGATTGAGGTTGAGAAGTGTCAAATATTGATAGAAAGTGTGACCAGAAGGCTAGAGGCAGTGATTAAGGCCAAAGAAGGACACACTAAGGACTAAAAATATAGAATTGGAATGATGCTCAAACAAGTGTCCCATGACATGTCATTTTAGAATGGCTGTAGCTTGGTGGCATGATGACCGAATCACATGTTACAAGTGGAGTTAGAAAGCCGAGAGAAAGTATGACCTTCGCTACTGCAAGTGTCTGGCCTTGTTTAGTTTCCATTACTGGAAATTAACCAATCTCTTCAAAATGCACTGACATTGGAACACTTTTTTGAGCCACTGTACCTGGATGGCATGAGCCTGAGTGTGAGCCTTCTATGTTAGAGAAGAACATTACCATAAGTCCTTATCTCAATCTTTGTTGGGTGGAAACAGACATTTTGAATGCAGTTTGTTTGGTTTATTTAAACAAACTGTGTTCAAAATGTCTGTTTGTGATCATTTATCTGTGGCTCATGGGGAATTTTTCTCAAGGGTTCTCAACTCTGTGGATGCTCACCATCCTGATCATCACCTGATCAGTACCCATTTGCTTTTGACAAGGTGTAAAATATTTAATTTTGAAATAGCTAATAGTGACTACAACAATAAATTGTTTTGACAATAACAACATTTTCTTCACAATATTAAGTTTTGCACACAGGGTAAAATAAAAGTAAATAAATTGTCAGCAAAAGATAATATGATCACAGATATTAAAAAGAACATCAAAAGTAAAATTTCAGATTTAATTATGGTCCATTTGAAATTTAGCTTTCCATATAAAATTATGCTAAACACTTAATTCACTGATATAATAAGACATAGATGCATCTAAAATAGTTGTGTACATATTTCATATTAAAATACATTTGAAAATGTATTTTAAGCCACTCAAAATATTAGAATTCTTGATGTGTGTCTGGATTGCAATTTGTATGTCAGTTAACTCCTAAGTTCACTTGAGGTCCATTAGATACCAGTGGATCACATGACAGGTAGGGTGAACTGTGAGAGGGCAATGGAAAGCAGTTACTTCCTTTTCCACTTCCTTAGTAATGTCAGCAAGGAGCCACTCATCAAGATCATCAAATTCTATATGCATCTGCACCTCCTGCTCATGCTCTATCAAGGGTGTTGTTCATTCTGGGCTCTCCAGCCTAGAGAAAGGAAAAGGAAAGAAGTCTACAGGCACTTCTGGCCCTCATACCAAATGGAAAGGTTCAGAAATCAATGAACTTGTCAAGCTCCTATCAGAAATCCATGCATCCATGGAAGACAATAACTTCAAAGCTACTACATTCAAGCAAGTGGCAGATGCACTTTATCACAAGTTTACTAAACAAAAGGTTCCAAAAAGAGCCAAGACCTGTTGTACAAAGTGAGCCACTGTCTGTATTGTGGTCCAGATATATTGCATAGTGCTAATACTGCCCATATTATAGCTGAAATCAGAGTATGCATTTGTTACCTTAATTAGATTGATGTTGGATTTTCACTATGATGATACATGTTGTGCTCTTGTCCATGACCAAACATGCACTGTGTTGAATGGTTTTTTTAGTGTATGGATTGTTCTCTATTGCTTATGCAAGCTAGCCATCTTGCAAGTCTTATCCAGGGGCCACAAAATATAAGAATCATTCATGGTCCTACTTTGATGAAATTATGCCGCTCATGCCCCCCACTAACAAGAGGTTGCATGAATTCCATCCAGTTGCAACAAAATCAAAGATGAAGCTGAAATGCAGCAAATGGCAGGCTTATCTGACAGCTCTGATGCCCTCCTCTATTGCTGGTCCCTCAATCGCCAACAGTGATGTAAAAATGGCATCTGTTGAGGCCAGGGACTTCAATTTGATCCTCCATTTACAGTGAGCTCAAAAACCCTTTCTGTGTTGGCCTCATTTTCATTGTGTGATGCACACTGCCTACCCCTGTGGGAATTTCGCTTAGCTTTGGCGGAGTTATAAATAGACCTTACTCCTGGCTATCTGAATGGTCTCTGAGTTATGTGATAGAATTCACACAGTACAGAGATATGGCCATTATAAAACAGTAATGTCATGGAAAGGATTTTTGAGCTTTTGAGTTGGTGACCAGGATCATGTTTATATAGTAGAATAATTGGCATTATTTGCTTGTACAAACAATTAAATACATGCCAATAGTATATCTGAGTTTAAAAAAGTTCACACACCCCATAGTTTCTAACACTATTATGGTTAGATCCCTTTTTCTTAACAAAATTTTATTCTTTTTCTGCTTGATGGTAGCCAGTCTGGTGAAGCCATTGCCAAGCAAACTGATGTTAGCCCTTTGATGGTATCCAAACTTCACTCCAAGAGTTGTTTTACCCTTACCAAAGCTGTAGGAGGTCACCCTTGCAAGCTTTTCCCTACTAATATTCACCATGCCCAACATCTTATCACCTCTTGCAAAGCTGAAAATGCTGTTCAAGTGACCAAAGCCCTTAACATCATCATCAGCCAACCCCCCTCTACCAGTACAGTCTGTCTTCACTTGAAAAAATCTGGTATGAAGGTTGTGATTAAGTTCAAATGTTCTATTCTTTTCGCTAGATACATATGTCTTACTTTCTTGACTGGTATCTCTTACTCCAAACTCATGATTTAGGGTTCCAACTCAGTGAAATGCAGAATGATTTGTTGAAGTTGATTCATCAGGACTGACACCATTCTTGACATTTCTTCCATGGCCTTTGCCTTGCCCTTTGCTATGGAGGCCTGAATGGTCATGATAATTACAGATCATGTTTTTCAACCTCCGATTCTCAGCAGGAGAATTAGAAAACCAGGTTTCCAGCTTCAATGGCAACCCTTGATCACCTTTTCAGCTCATGACTGAGTCTACTGTGCAGAGGGTTATTTGGACCATACATGTAGGACAAAATACACAAGAAATTAAGACATTTTCCAAGGACAGCTACATGGAAAAAGCGCTATCTATGCATTGTTGGACAACAACTTGTCATCATAAGCCATCTCAGAGAATGAGTGCAGAATTGCCACCACTTTATCCATGTCAATTTCATCTTGGTTGTCTGATTTGAAAGGCATATTGTTACAACTGCTTCGGGTAGAAGTAGGCGTAGCCCCTAGGGAGGGTCTGGGAAGCTGGGACAAAGGAGAACATGGCAAGATGTTCTATGAGGACGAGGTAAGGGGTTCTAGGAGAACAAGGATTTCTGCTTGTTCTATCTCAATGATCTAATGTCGAAGAGAAGACTGCCTCTGAGATTGATCATCTTGAGGGGAACAAGAGGTTTCCCTTTAAAACAGTGTAGCCTCAAGAGCGCTACGAAGCCTTGAAGAGCAAAGGAATTCCCGATGAGGGATTCGGACTGGAGTGAGCAAAGACCCAGTGTATTGAGGTACATGAAGGGAAGGTCTAGCTTAGAGATACAAGTCCAAGTCCAAGTAAGTAAAGGTAGACTAGGCAAGCGAGATTGTAAAGGACATAATTGAGCTAGCCAGCAAGCTGTGGCATGGTAGTCTACAGTGAAGTAAGATGG
Organism: Pulveroboletus cf. aberrans; assembly: GCA_038094155.1. Lineage (NCBI taxonomy): Eukaryota > Fungi > Basidiomycota > Agaricomycetes > Boletales > Boletaceae > Pulveroboletus > Pulveroboletus cf. aberrans. The sequence goes on along the minus strand of JBBPTO010000359.1, from coordinate 2,753 downwards.
TCATCTAGACTAGGGTTGTTACCTATGTGTGGACAAGAAGGAACAAAGGACATCAAGTAACAGAAAGAAAAGTGTAGACCTACAAGAAGGAACAAGGGTGTAAATCTACAAGGGATGTCAAGTGACAGAAGGGGGGTTGTATGCAAGGGAGGTCATATGTAGTGGCATATGACTAGGAGAAAAAGGGTAAATCGTAACACATATTATCCTCCACCTCCATCTCATCTAATGCACAATGGTGTTTGGATTCTAAATGAATGTTAATGGACCAGAGTTGACTGGAAGGACATGGACTTATGAAGACTCATGCTGTTTCCCAGACCACCTATATATCCATCATCATTCTTGAACAGCTCTTGAAAGCTGAAGATCAACTGCCAGACAGTATCTCCATCCTGGCCTTGCTGGGCTGCATTCCCACTTGAAAGAATGTCTTGGAGTTTGGAACATTGGGCATCCTGTTGCAAAGCATGAAGTAGTGACCTATAGATGGTCCACACTGAAGAGCAATCAACAGATGGCAAACCAATCTGGCCATAACATTCATAAATGAAGATGTCAAGAGCTGGGGGAACAAGGTCAAACACAACACAATCTTCTTTAATGTATGACTGGCAAACATAGTCAAGAGCTGCTCAATCGACCATAACCTCATTTCATGGGTTATTTAGATGGATCAGGGCACTCAGAAGCATTCATATGATGTACATATCCTAAAGTTGAGTGCACCATAATCTTCCAGTGACTCATGGATGGGCTTAGGAACACCCTGTAGAAGTATCTGCTTGTTAGCACTGTGTACTGGGATGCTAGTTGTAGAATAATGTAAAGTATCACCTTGTAACAGTCACGTTGTTTACAAGAGAGGTTGATGTGTTGCTTGTAGTTATCCACCTCTTGTTGGAGCCAAGGGATGAATATCCAATGAAACATCATCCTGATGCTGGGCCACATGTATTAGTGGATGCATAGGAGTATCTGAAACAATAGTCACAGTTGTAAGGTATTATCCAGGTCAAACCATCCTGCCTGAATACCTTGTTCAAAGATGCCCTTGAAACCTGGAGTGAACTGCTGCCAGAGTTGAGACCAAGCGATCTCTGGGACAATGTTTTTCTTCATGCACATTCAATGGTGCTGGATGAAGCCTTGCAGTCCAGGGTCTTGCATCTGGCAAAGTGTCATCTGAGCATTTGCAATACCAAAGTTTTCCAATCTTGGATTACTCTGTGTAACCATAGGAATATCTAACAAGAGATGTGAGTACATGTATATATTTGAAGTAAGAGAAAAGGTGTACTTACAACCAAGGAATTCCATCACTTTGAAATAATAGGACAGGATGAGCTGCAGGTTGTGGTTATTATGCCATACTTTTATTCATAGAATATGCCCAAAGAATGGCTTGATACCTGTGTGTAAGGCCAGGCCAAAGCATAGCCATTTGTCATGCTGGTCAATAGCACAAATGTCATTGACATCCACAGCCCAAAAGCATCAACATTTGAGGTGGTTCACTTGATGAGCCTGGATGAGGTAAGGTTCATAGAGTTGAAAATACACTCTGACTACCTGCCTGTTAAAAAAATCTGTATTATGCTTTCTGGGTGGGTTTGACTCAGAGTATGATATGACTCAGAACCACTTAAGGCTCTAGGCCACTTTCACTAGTCAAGGGAAGGGAAGAGACAACGAGTCGATGCTGTAGATGCTGAGAAAAACACCAAGAGAACACAACTGCCCTCCAGTGGCTGCATTCTTGTCCTTTATATACTATTCTACATGTTTGTATCTATTGTAGTTTAATCTAAATGTCCATGAGGAAACCATAAGGATTAGGTGCAGAGAAGGCATGGTGTGGAAGAATGGAAGATGATACATGTGTAGAGTAATGGTATAAAGTGATGGTAGGGTCATGGGTGATGCATGGAACACATAAGAATGTCCTAGGAAGGTCTGAAATGCATAGCATGACGTACTGTATGAGTGAAAAGGGTTTGCATGATGAAATACAAAGTCCTGGTTGGACTGTTGTGCTTCCAGTGCTTCTGAGGTTCCAGTTCCCACAGTTCCGAGCCTTCAGAGCTTCCGCACTTCCGAGTTCCCACGCTTCCTAGCTTTCCAAGCTTCCGAGTTCGGAAGCATTACTTCTAGTGAGTCAAATATTCTAAGTATGGTCAGAAGTGTCAAAAGGGTAAAAAATGTCGGAAGGGGTGTGAAAGTGACTGTAACAGAGTACACCCTTTCTTGAAACACTAAGACCATGTTCATGAAATAAAAGATTGACCATCTCACAAGCCCCAGCATGTGGATATGTCTTTCATAGTTCAACCATCTGGATCTCAATAGCGGTCAGCATGTGTTGTTGCTGTCATGTTCAAGTTAATCTGAGGTGCTTCTGGATTGACTTGAAGGTGGTGAGTCTATTCAAGTACATGTCAGCCTAATAGTATTCATGAACTAGGAAAGCAGACCACATACCCAATCCCATTCTGATTCACAATCTCTCAGAGCTTATATGCATTATTTGTTGTAACTGCCCTACATTGATAGTGCAAAGTACCCTCTCGTCTCAGGTCTGGTTTTAATGCAGATACATACACTATATAATGCATAAATGTGTGACACTTTGGGTATATTGTGTAAGCACTGAAAGTGGACATGCCACTGGCAATTTCTTAACATCCAAAACATGTCCATTTTCATTTTTGGGCATTCTGTTAAAACACACATTCCCTTTTTCATTTCATTTC
>JBBPTO010000358.1:0-33556 GCA_038094155.1 Pulveroboletus cf. aberrans | reverse complement strand
GTCAGGATATGCGCATTTCGGCAAGCTGGTTGCCGGGGTGGAAGAGACGACCGCTCAAGGTAAGAGGGAGAGATCGCCGAAGCTTATCCATGTCCAAAGTGACCTTGACCATGCTGCCTAGGGACAACTTCCTCTGCATTGCCCATTCAATCGTCCGCTGGTGATGACGCTCACCGCCTTCTCGAGGACGAGTTCCCAGATGATGCCCTGTCCACCGCTCCCCCTCGGCAATCCATCGACCAAGCCGACAGTACTACTGAGGTGAGTATGGCGCTTATGTCCCCCGTCATCGTTCGATCCTGACCATTATCAGTGGGCAGCTCCCAAACCTTCACGGTCAGTGTGTCCATCCTCGACGGCGTGAAATATCGCGTGTCTTACTCGAGATCGCAGACGCGTTCGCACCAATCCAGGGGGAACAAGTAGCATTGCAAACATATTTTCTCACGAAGAAGAAACCAACCAATTCGTTCCGACGCGCAGGTAAACGCTACTTTCTTCTCGAGTGCGTCCAGTGTTTTGAGTCGTCCCGCCGGTTAGGGTGCGACAACGCCCTGGAGGACAAGACAATATTGAAGGAGTAAGTAAACCCCTCTCGTATCGCTTGATGTTAATTACTGGTGACAGCTTTTCTAATGTGATACAACACCGGGAGTAAGCATGCATGGTAACTACGCATGGTGACCATGGTGGAAACATTGAAGAGTTTTACCACAATGCATTAAATATCCGTGTAATGAATAACAAGTAGGGATCATAACGAGACTTCAGGTCAAATCCTTTGATCATCGTGCAAAATGAAGAGGGGAAGTGGCAGAGAAAAAGAAATCTGGTAGCGGCGAGGTTCGAACTCGCGCGGACTTTCGCCCATTGGGATTCAAATTCTTAAATCCAACGCCTTAGACCAACTCGGCCACGCTACCGATCACCGAAGGCTCGACCTATGACTTGACAGTGATGAAGCAGAAGTCTGGTGCATTAATCAGATTATTTAGACCAGCTTCAAGAAGAGCTAAGTGATTAGGCAAGATCAAGCGCTGAGACTGGGTTTGCTCGGCGAAATGAATTGAATCATGTGCTACGTTCCGGTCGGAACCACAACACGAGCATGATTATTCAGATACAACTTGAAAACGCTTTGCTTATAACTCGGAACAAGAGGAAGGGACAAAAGAAACTGAACCGTCAGACGGTAAAATACAGAGGCAAGCAAACGGAGCGATGGGAGGGTATGTAACGCGGATTAACGGGTGGAAGAGTGGATGGGAAGATTTCTGGTACGCTTGTTGCCTAATGGTGGTCTATCGAAACGAAATTTCCATACAATGACAGATCGTAGCGTCCCAAAAATGTTCATAGTTCAATCCAGCCTTCCCCTCCGAATGTGTTCTCGCCCGAATAGCTGACGTAGAGGAAATTGTCTTCATCCCTGTAGTATATCACGATCAGATCCAACTCTAGATTATATCAACGTTGAAGAACGGACTTGTGCTCTTCGTATATGGCACTCATAAGGGCAGCCGTTGGCGGAAGAACCTCGTCGACAAAGATGAATATGGCTTTCTCTGGCGCAAGCTTGATGCGCTTCCGGATGACGTAGACGAACTGACCGACGGTTAGATCCTATGGAAATCAGGCATCCATCGCACACAGTATACAGAAAAGGAAACATACTGAGGGAACCAGATACTTCTTCTTGTCGATCGTAGGGATATCCGTTTTGTCTGCTTTCTCGCAGATAACCTACGTTCGTCAGGGTTTAGTCAGATTGATACCGCGCAGATGACAGATGCTGACGGGAATACGATCAGGATACTTCTGTCTGATACGCTCGGCTTCCTGCTTGCGTTTCTCTGCGGGTCGCCACTTGAGTAAGCGGATGAACTGGGGTACAGAAGCAGAGCATACCAAACGGGTGCTCATCCTTGAACTTCGACCTCATTCTGGATCAGTTATGGAGCGAAGAGTGTAGCGAGGCGAGCTGATGGAAATTTGGGGGAAAGAAAGTCGCAGTAAACGTCGGGGATGAAGGTAGAACAACAACCCAGTGTGGCTTTCAGGGTCTCCTGGCTCCCGTGACATGTGACTGTGGTGTGTGACTCAGGCGTGTTTAGCCACGCGATACGTCGTGTTCGCGTCACAGCAGTACTCTGTCCTACAGGCGTGTCTAAATCCTCTAAGAATAGTCGACAAGTCGGAGACATCCAAATTAGCATATATGATCAAACTTATCTGTGGAAACTTGATCAGTCAGAGAGCTCTGGGCCTTGGAAGAACATAACTTGAAATATCAGATCCAAGAACTGTGCTAACGAAAGACATAAATAGATACTCTTGTTGGCACGGGCGAATTTCCGGATTTCCCCTTCATTACCTGTGGAAAGTATATACCATCACTCCTGAGTCCGTGCGTCGGTCCCCATCCCTGCAGCCATTCCCATCGCCATTACGCTGCCCATTTGGCTTCCAGGTCCGTCAGAAGGTACGAAGACCGTTCTATTGCCGAATGCTTTGACGCGTGAAATCTCGACACGTCTCATTCCCATTTCGCGCGCGAACTGGTCTACGACGTCGGTATCTGCAGCTGCTTTGATCCGGATAGCCTCTGCCTCTGCTTCGGCAGTGAGGCGAATAGCTTCTGCCTGTGCAAGAGCCTCAATCTTCGTTCGCTCTGCTTGGGCTTTCGCTGCTGTAATAATACTGTAAGCTTCGGAGTCTGCTTGTGTCTTTGAATAGTGTGATGTCAAGCGAGTTGTTCTCCAGCACAAATCTTGAGAACGTACATTGCGCGCTTGTGCCTTGATACGTGCAACAGCCAATGCACCCTCTTCTTGTTTCACTTTGTTAGAGTTCTCCCTGTCGACATTCTGCGACAATGCTGAATTCGAACGAGCAACGTAAAAAAAGGGAGGAGACTTACAGCAGCTTCCACTTGTGCTTGAAGGGCTCTAGTAGTAAGCTTATCCATAGTGGCCGCGATCTCGCCCTTGAATTGCCTATCGATGACGGCTGGGGATGATCCTATGAATGCCTGCGATCACGAACGAAACTGTAAAACGCACCAAGATCTTTTAGCACAATGCCATACTCTAGGGCAGCTTCGTGCATTTCATCCATTGCACGAGTTCTGAGGGCGTCGAGGAAAGCAGATGAAGGGTCTGTACCATCATCAAAATTATCTGGCCCAAGTGAACGTTGTTTGACCATTGAACTGTAGTCGACTGATCGGAAGATCAATCGCATCTTTGGATCGAAGGTAATAATAATAAATGCATACGATGTGCAACGATTTGCGTTAAAATTGATTGGGTCTTGTCCCGGAGTGCGTCATAGGGCGTAGTATACCCATGGGTTGTAAGCTTCACGTTATATCAGAACCAGAATGGCATGCAGGATATGGTCGGTGCTCACTTTGAGTGGCTCAACTAGCTGCCTGAAAAAGATAAGCAACTTAGACTCGATAGGGGACATAGTACGCTCACCATTTCAGGTAAATTCGTAAACCAACAGGAACTTGATCTCTCGTGAAGCTGCAGAACATCGCTAAGAGATTTTCTGGGACTCGCTCATTTGCACTTACATGTCTTTCGTTGGCATTTCAAGCTGGTTTTCTCCAAGTGTGTATAGTCCACGTAGAGTCACGTTCGGATTCGTAATATAATGTTGCCCAGCGGGAAGTAACTCAAGGTCGTCTCCACGCTGAAGAATGGCACAATTATTTGCAGGAATATTCAAGCTACGTATGAATGTCAGTGGCATGAAAGATTTTCATAGTCCAGAGAAATCACGAACAAAAGCGCAACGACGTATTCTTGGTCCTTTCCTGTACCTATGCGGCTCCTCATCTTGACCTCATGTGTCCTTTGCGGCAATGAAGTTAAGCAGAGAATCCGAGCAAACCGACTCACCACCCTAGGGTAACACCTGTTACATGGTCCTTGATTGGTGTTGGTAGGTGTGTCTGATCCACTATTGCGAGCACATTATATGTACCCTCAATAGCATATGCGACAAAGCCTGAATTCTTGATAACGAAAATATGGTTCTGCAGTTTCGATGAATATGGGGCGAACAACAGAATTATGTCGCAAACTGACTTGTGGATCGGACACTACCGCCGCCTGCATTAAAGTCAGTATAAGAATCGAACTCTGAGATACCTAGGCTCACCTGGTTCTGGGAAACTTGCACCACAGTCAACCCCTGAAACTCAACAGCAGTATCTGATACTAAACAATCGTGGTCAACAACCATTTATATTGACTGGCAGACACTTACGTCCCTGCGTTCCGCACCACTCCCGTGCCCACCAGTTTCGTAGAGGAAACCCTGGATAACGTCCTGGACGAGTCAAGAGCTTGGGAAGACCTCCGTGGTTGATTAACCCCAGGTTCCCCGGAGGAACCTCACGACCAATCCATGTAACAGGATGCTAAGAAATACGTCACGATCAGTCATCTGAAATAATTATGGAGTCAGAGACCAATCATCCACCTTCTTGGACAACAGACTATTCCTTCCGGTCTAAATGGGGTCGCATCAATACCCTGGTTCCGAGTTGGAGGCATGAGTCGAAGTGTTGCCAACCTGTTGAAGCTGCGTATCGAGCTTCTGTAATGCAGAAGTTACGCCGTCTTCGCCGATTTGTACAAAAAACGGTCTGTCTTCGATCGCAAAGTCTGCCTTGGAGAAATGATGTCCTATTGTTCGGACCGTGGACATCCCAGGTGTGATGGCTAAGTCTGGTTTGGAGGGGAGGTCGTGCCGGCTTTCCTTTGAGAACTCTTTGCGGTTAGCAATGGACGCGGGGCCGGAGACGACCGTAACACCGTCTAGAGTAGTGTCCATTGTGACGGCTCGAGTGAGCTAGGGAAGTATGAATCTTCTTGGGGATTAAAATTAGCTTTCACCGTGACCGACATGCACACCTTATATATGCGCGTTTGCACAATGGATGCGACTTCACCCCTTTAACTGGGAGTGCTACCAAAGTCGGCCCGCCACACTCCCGCCACTCGGCAGCGCTTGCAGCAACTCCGACCCCCGAGTCGGACTTCACATCTTTGAATTGTCCCCCATACAGCAAATCTTCATCAGAATACGAAGAATTCTACATGGACAACACAGCCAGTGATTTTGTGGGCCAAATTGAAGCATGCACGACGTCGTACTCTGATGCCCGGAAAACGGACCGGCCCTTGGCCATCGACATGGACACCGGAACATCTATACATCGCCAACTGCGCTGCATATCAATCATATGACCGTATCCCGCGTTACGTGTGACATTAACCAAAAAATAAGGCGGACATGTTATTGTAGACAGACTGTATACTATTAATGCATCCCAAATGCACACAGCCCCAAAATGCACAATAATTTCCACAGCACGCAATTCTACCTGTCTCTATTAAGAAACACCTGAGCCATCTAGAGTATTGTGTTTTATAATACATAGCCTTTAGAATGGCAAAATGTCTTTTGTGGAAAATGTAGAACACAGAAAAAGTCATGTCAAATGGTCAAAAAACACTTTCAGGGCATTCTTTGCCAGATCTGCAAACCAATCTGGTGCATCAAATGTAATGGTTTGCTCCAGGCAAGTCCAGTTTATGTGGAGGATTCAAAGATGTCAGAGCATTAATTTATGGTGGTGGTGTCACAGCTATTCAACAATGAATGTTTCAGCATGACAAGACCCATGGATAGGGGTGTCACAAACAGATGGCAGAAAGCAAAAGCAAAAACACGTTGAACTTTGCACATGTCTACATGGGATCACAACTCTGGTTATCCAAGTGCATCCATGGAACTTACCCCCCTCATTAACTGTAGAACACTGTTTTCTCACTTTCTGTTGTCGTGCATCTAAGCTAGATACTCAGGTAGATATGAAGAAATGAAATTGTGTAGTTGTGTTGCTATTCAAGAAACACCTGAAATTGTGCATTTGGGGCGCATTGATAGTATACAAAGTACGTGAATCGCCACTGTGATCCAATTGCTACCGAGGTGCTCCGGTGGTAGACATCACGGATGCAGGTATACCTGAGGGTACACATAACGGGGGCAGTGCGACGGAGGCGGCCGCGAAATGGGAACGGCACGACTCCGGGCGAGCGGGGCAGCACTAGGGGGTGGAAGACGACGGCGCGATGGTGAGAGAATGAGAGGTTCAGGTCGACGGCGCGACGCGAGACCGCGGAGGGGGCCGCGAGAACAAGGGGGCGACAGCAATGATGCAATGGCAAGAGGACAACGACAAGGGGCGGAGGACAAGGGCGCGATGGCGAAAGAGTGAGGGCGAGGGTGCGAGGTCGAGGTCCATGGTGAGAGTGCGAGGGGGTGAATGTGCGCAGGTATGGAGGCGAAAGGGCGAGGCTGTGAGAGCGAGAGGGTGACGGTGATGGTGAGAGGACGACAGGGAGGGCACGAGGATGATGGTGACGGCACGACAGTGCAACGACGGCGACGACAACGACGACAACGCGGCGATCGCCGTGCAGTCGTCGTTGGCGCAGAGCCACGGTCGATAAGGAACAAGCAGCGCCTCGGCCGCATTCAAGTTGCCACTTTTGGCAAATCTGGTCATTGTCACGTGTCACGGTTCGGGTTGTCGAATAACCTTTTTCGTCATTGTTGTCACACGTCACAAGGGGTGTTGAATCGATGTCAAGTAGTCAACTTGAACTTCGACCTAGAGCTTGATTGTTGGTTCCACGTGCTGCATGACGATGCAGCTAGTTTGGCTACTTTTGCTTTTGCTGCCGTCCCGGACATTTTCGTTACTAGAGAATGTTACCGAAGATCTACAATGGGGAACCTATCGCCCTGGATTGTACTTCGGCGTACGACCCAGGCTGCCTCAGTCCCTTGTGACGGGTCTCATCTGGTTCGGGACGCAGAACTACCAGTCGTTCGGGAGTGCGCTACCATAGTGAAATATAGTGTTCCATGACTGACATCGTTTAGAGGCACGCCATGCATGCGACCAGGGCGACGGACTTGATAGTTACACATGGACGATATTTGACTCTCGTCAAGGCGGCGTACAGGTTCTCAAGGACAGCCTCAATAATGTTGAACTCACGACCGAGTTTATAAAAGTTCCTAACGGCCAGCACGGGGGAAGTTGGGCTGCCCGCATCAAAGGAAAGCCCATCCATCCAGGTGGGTATTTCACAGAACCTTCATTAGTGAGTCAACATGATAACCCACGACCTAGCATACCCATCTAGAATTTCCACAATCTTTTACCTGGGACTTGAGGGTCTCGGCGGTGTTGATTTGATTACAGATGAAGACGAAGATGTACGTGCAGACGACACGCCCTTTCAGCATCCCTAACCACGTGTCCAGGGAATTGATGGAGCTATCGAGTTTTCTGGAACCACCCCCGATCTTGACGACTTCACCATCCGGATCATTGATGGTATGCCCTCCAAAAAAGCCAAGTTTATCAGGGCTTATGTTATACTTAGGCGTCGACAATCAAGTCATGACTTCAGGTCCTCATTCCGATACCTTCGCAAATCGACTAGGTAGATCCCATTTTGTGGGCTTGCGTGTCAATCCAGGACAAGTCTGGCTTGCGAAGGGTCAGTGTCATTTATCCAAGGAGACCCTTTGTCCTCACGCTTCATTCTATTGCCAGATTTCATAGCACAAAGTATTTTGAAGCATGCAGGGCCTATAGTGGAACAGTATCGTCAGGCAGAACACGCACCCGACGCGTCATTTGTGCTCCAGTTGCCCGACGAGACAGTCACCGCGAGCAACCTTTTTGCAGTACAAAAGTTTTTCGATGGCGAATTCCAGTTTGATGTCTTTTTTGACAGCGCAAGCTCCCACGAGAAACTGGATGGTATGTTTTGATCAACATGTTTTTTGCATGTGGTGACATAAACTTACTGCAGCCGCTGTAATCGATCTTGGAATTCCTACACTGATCTCGTCGTTCAATGACCGTTTTGAATCTCGCTTCCCTGTACTCGATTCGTTCGCTGTGTCGGACCATGAGGCCCTCAAATCCTTCAGTAAGGCAATTACGTCCAATTTACTCGGAGGAGTAGGTTATTTCTATGGAACCTCAGTCGTCGACAAAGGGTTTACTTTCGAATGGGACCAAGACGATGAATACGATTTTGAGGGAAATGAAAGACAAGATAGTCAACAAGGAGCGAGGTTCACTGAACCTCGGGCCCTGCTCACTGCTACACCTAGTCGTAGCTTCTTCCCAAGGGGGTTTTACTGGTAACATCCCTTTTGATCGTGGCGTCCTATGTACTCAATTTGTGTCAAGGGACGAAGGATTCCACCTACTTCATATCGGGCAGTGGGACAATGGCCTCAGCCTCGAAATTCTCAAGGACTGGATCAACCTTATTGATGAAAATGGCTGGGTTGCCCGCGAACAAATCCTTGGTGATGAAGCCCGCAGCCGTGTTCCACCCGAGTTCCAGACTCAGGTGCCCACCTTCGCCAACCCACCGACGCTTACGATGGCGGTCACCGCTTTTATTGAACGTCTTGTAGCGCAGAATGATGGTCCTTCCGCTGCCGACCTTGGCATGGATTTTGCAATGGGTGGTGGTCAAGTTCCGCTCACTGGGATTGTCGAGTCGGCTGAAAAAGAGAATGACTATATTTCATATGTCGAGGGCCTTGATTTCCTGCGGTCGATATATGTCCCGCTGCGGCGTCATTATGACTGGTTCCGCCGTACGCAACGCGGGCAGATCAAACAATACGGACGGAAAGCACGTTCGCGAACCGAAGCCTACAGATGGCGCGGACGTTCCGAGACCCATGTCCTCACCAGCGGGATGGATGATTATCCCAGGGGTCCCCCCCACGCTGGTGAACTGCATCTCGACCTCATCAGTTGGATGGGTTTCTTCACGCGAACGATGCGTGGTATGGCAGAATTCATCGGGGAAACTGAAGATGCAGAGAGCTTCAAGGAAATTGAGAAAGCTATCATCGAAAATATTGATGGTGCGGTGTTGCAAGGTCTCTAAAGCATATTGACGAATATGGCATCAATTCTAGATCTCCACTGGAATGAGGACGCCAAGATGTACTGTGACGTCGGAATTAGCTTGGACGGTACGTATCACTACTTCGTTCCGTGTGTTATCTTCCATGGTAATCTTCAGATGAATCCGAGCACGTGTGTCATAAAGGTTACCTTTCATTATTCCCGTTCATGCTCTCCCTTCTCCCACCCGATTCCCCTCGCCTCCCTCCCATTCTCGACCTTCTCCACGACCCTAATCATCTTTGGTCGCCGTATGGCATCCGCAGTCTTTCCGCTTCACACCCCGAATTTGGACACGGCGAGAATTATTGGAAAGGACCTATTTGGATTCAGATGAACTACATGATCTTGAGCTCTCTATACAAGGTGAGCCTCGACATATGAGTTGGGATCTGTAAGGTTTTGAAAGGTTGGGTGAACAGACATATGCAGCTATTGAAGGTCCTTACCAGGAGTATGCCAAGAAAATTTATACGGAGTTGCGGGAAAATGTCGTAGAGAATGTATTTAGAGTACGTATCTCAGGGATCTTGATTGCCATCTGCTAACTGCGTAACTAGGAATATGAGCGAACCGGGTACGTCTGGGAACAATATGACGCGCTGACGGGCGAGGGTAGAAGGAGGTACGGTCCCCGCATTCATCTATTCCTCACGTTAATGTTGTTCGCTAGCCATCCTTTCACCGGCTGGACCTCCCTTGTCACTCTCAGTAAGTGCACCACTGTCTTCCGTTGCATGCCTCTGAAACCCTTGCAGTCATATCTGAAAAGTATTGATGTTCGTACTTTGAGCTTTACGCGTAACCTACTACGGAACTCTGTGCCTTTACGGCCTGATACCTGTACATGAACGCTACCCAGATGCCCAAAGGGACCTACGGATACCTCATATATTTCACTTGAGATATTTCTTGAATGTATCGACAAGAAGTATTCAACCTCCTGTGAAATCGGTGAAGTAATATCCCATACATTACGACCCGGAAAGTCGACAGCCTGAGGAACGCGCGCGTGTTGCGTAACTTGGGATGTTTACTGGCGGTGACACATCAGCAATAATCGATCGGCTTGAGATGGCACAACAAAATTTCTTCACGAAACGAAGACCAGTGTCTGTCTTGCATATTTAATCGACTTCTCAGCCCTAGTAAGAAACAGGCGTCTGCTGTATGCCAAGACGACACTCGTGGGACAATCGATCGGTTCAAAACTTGGGGTAAGACAACTCGGTAGGGGGCTGTCGATCAGTGCCACAGCGATTGGGGCTATGTCTTTCAATTTCAAGGGAAGCACTTATGCCACAGGTTTGCGCTTTCGCAGTGTGGTCTTCAAGGATAATTCAGAAGATGTCGGCTAGCACTGCGAGGAAGTTCGCCGATCGCTCGCCAAGACTCGATGACGAACTTCAGTCAGGACTCTGTGCAAGAAGTGGGGTTGAGAATGAGGGGATATCATCAAATCAAGGCGAGGCCAACGGGATAAAGGATTTTTCCATGATCTTGTTTTGCGTTTTACCTGTGGACACGGCCGGACACACTACATAATTATGCATCGGAGGGGCCATATGCCACTGGACAGGGATGATTAAGGACGCGCCTCGATGCTGTATCATAATGTCATAATGTGAGGCAGTGAAACGGGAATAGGAAAACGCTTACGACCGACGAAGCTACATCTGCAACCATTAGCCCTCTTGCATAGCATCCTTTTCTGATCGTTCCAACTGTCTCCCACCCGAACTAAGACCCTTGACACCAAAGTTGATACATCTTACGCCCAATGTACGCATATTCACCAGTACCAGTGTCCCTGTCTGGGCAAAACTCGGCAGCAATACTAATCTGCATTGCCTGGATGCCTTCCTTTTGCCATCTTGCTCGGAGCCAACCAATGAGGTCGCAAATTCAGACATCCCTCCGATGACATATATGTCTGGTGTTTCATCAAGGACAAACGGGTCCCGTTCGCGGTACGGATGGCACCATAACGTATCGGGCGCAGTGGGAGCGATATGCCGCCATTTGAGAGTCAACTCTGCGATAGACACAAGTGTGAAAGGAGGTGTGGGGAGATATTTGAACATGTCAAGGACGGGCTGGCCAGACGTCACCAACACGCTCCGGGTCACCGGGGGCCGGCCAAGACTGGACGAACGGGATCCTCTGGATGGCAACTCTTCACGGTCTGCGCCACATCGAAGCCTGAGCCAAACAGGATTCGTCTCTCGATAGAATGTTTCAAAGTTCGCGGCCCCGCTGAACATAGCGCGCGGAAAGGGCTGCTGGGGCAAAATTGCTCCAGAGGGATCGTCGGGGCCTGGTAAAATGTGTACGGGAAGGGCTGATGCAAGATCTCGAAGGTGTGCAGAAAGTAGGGTGTTGGGATGGGGAGAGATATCCGATGGTGTCACGGTGCCCAACTTTTTCTGTTCCCTTGAATATTAGCGATAAGCGCAATGCTATACTATTGACTCACAGTCTTCTTCTCATCTTCTTCGACTACATTCTCAGTGTCAGCAACTGACAAGAGTGAGTTTCCTGCTATAATCAAGCGCGTGATTTGTGACGCGATACTCTGGTCGCCATTGCCGCCCACTTCTCCGGTGAGGTACTCCACTAGCATTTGAATCTGGGCATCTGCTTGAGACTCTGTTCCAATAGATAACCCTGACAAGATCGCCAGGTATTCATCTGGTTGTGCGGTGCTGCAGTTCAATGATTGTTAAAGATGTGAACGAGATCGTCCAGAATCAGACCTGCCTATCTACGTCCATGTCACTGCTGGGGGTATCACGCTGTTCTGGAAATGGTGCGAGGCCGGCGAAGCAGGTGTCAATGACTTCGAATTCTCCGCTTGGAGTTTCCATGCCAAGGGCAGCAATGATGACGCCAGTAACCAGATGGGTCGAATGGAGCTTTTGGCCTACAAGCTTGATGCGCCCAGACTCATCCTCCAGCATGACGTTATCTTGATCTGAATAAATCTTTTCTCTGGGTTGCGGTGGGGGAAGGGCGTGCTTCGATACGTTGAGTAAACTAACGACCAAGATTGGTTCGTACACTCACGTCACGGCCCAAATCTTCAAGAACGTTCGGCTTGAGTGGCATATCTATATACACCGTGCCTAATACCCAGCAAAGCTGAGACTTAACGACATCCAGTACCCTTGAGACATACACGGGGCTTCCTGGTATAGTTCCGTTAGCGCACTCTTTGCCCTGCGACCGCGGGATACCTACCATTCAGATCTTTCCATCTTGCTTTTGCACGCTTGAGCACCGGTTCTCTTAACGCTGCAAGCCTCGTGAAATAGATATTAGAGTACTGGTGCTTGTAGGAACGGTTATTTGCATCGATAACGAAAGAAGGCGTGGTGGGCGTCGGGGATAACAGCTCGCTCGAGGACCGTATGCGAGGTGATGATGGAATCTCACTAGAAACTGTGAGCGGCTTGGTCTCGAGATTGTGGAGGAATTGCCGTACAAGTGCTGCATGGAAACGAAGTCCCCACTGGCTTAATTGACGTTACAACGAGTAGCTAGTGTTATGGCATACAAACTTCTGCCAGCGCTATGTGTAGTCTACGAGGCGTGCCACTTGCGTCACTTACCTTCATGTGCAACTCGGCCGATCCGTCAAACCGTCGCCGTGGCCACAACATTCACCGAAGTTTCGATGCGAGCTCGTTCCTACCAGCATGGTCACATCTGAGAGTTGGGGTCGTTTCATTTCATCATCTGCGCACGACGGTTGGCAGGTTACAAGGGTGCCAACATGATTGCGCCAGCGCCGATTCATGCACATGGCCAAGAATCTGGTCTAAAAACGCACAACCCCCGACCCCGCTACCGCAACTACTGCAAGATTCAGATACCCCCATCACCTGATCTTTTTTGATTGATGCAACTGCGCAGCGCGTGAACGACGGTGAACGTGGCAGCGATCTGATCCCAATAAAAAATGGAGATTACGTCACTCCCTTCCCCCCAACCCGCCAAGGGGCCTTTCCCTAGACCCAGCAACGCGATAGCTAAGTATAAAATGGCACTGCACTGATCAACCTTATCCAAGCCATGTCTCTCTCAAAGGTGGATCCCCGTCCCATCTTCTCTTGGCCCGCTCATATCTCCTCACATAGCATATCAACCCCGAGCGACTCATCCGCGAGTCCAAGGTGCCGTCATCTATGACTCCCAGTCACGATCGCGCTCATCACCCCACCGACAGGATAAGAAGTCACAGTCTCACCGTCTCTTGAGCGCCTCCGCCGTCAATACGCTTGCTCATCCATATGGTGCTCGCTATGGCACATCTTCCCTTCCAAAGTATCACATACCCATGAAAGGCACGGGTGCGGATACCGCATACCAGCTCATCCACGATGAACTGAGCACTGACGGGCATCCAACCCTCAAGTCAGTTTATCACTTCCACTTTTGTGCATTCTCATTCGCCGTTGCAGCCTCGCCTCTTTCGTGCAAACATGGATGCCCGATCCTGCCAACAAACTTATGATGGAGAACATGTCCAAGAACTTGATCGATCAGGATGAGTATCCTGCAACACGTAAGTCCTTTCTGTGGTCAATCTCGCATCCTGTACCGACCTGTCTTTGTCAGAACTCATTCACACCCGATGCATCTCTATTCTTGCCGACCTTTGGCATGCTCCTTCTACTCATCACGCGATTGGTACCGCCACTACCGGCTCTTCCGAGGCCATTCAACTTGGAGGTCTTGCCATGAAACGTATTTGGCAGGAACGTCGCAAAGCTGCCGGCAAGTCTATCCACGAACCCGGTCCCAACATTGTTATGGGTGCAAACGCACAGGTTGCCCTCGAGAAGTTTGCCCGCTACTTCGAAGTCGAATGCAGACTTGTTCCAGTCAGCGCTGAAAGCAAATACAGATTGGATCCCAAGAAAGCGATGGAGTTCGTGGACGAAAACACAATCGGTGTATATGTAATTCTCGGCAGCACCTACACTGGTCATTATGAGCCGGTCAAAGGAATGGCAGACCTCCTCGACGAATACGAGAAACAGACTGGTCACTCTGTCCCAATCCATGGTACGATTACCTAATGCTGTGCCCCTTATTGACTAAGTGTTCTATATAGTCGATGGAGCCTCTGGCGCGTTTGTTGCGCCGTTTGCTCATCCAAATCTTCTGTGGGACTTCAAGATTCCTCGTGTCGTCTCCATCAATGCTTCCGGCCACAAATTCGGTCTCGCGTACGTCGGTGTCGGTTGGGTGGTATGGCGGTCAAAGGAATACCTTCCGAAGGATCTCATCTTTGAATTGCATTACCTCGGATCCGTCGAGTATTCGTTCTCGCTTAACTTTTCCCGACCTGCGGCACCCATAATTGCACAGTACTTCAACTTTCTGCATCTTGGCTTCGAAGGTTACCGCGCGGTTGCTCTGGATGACCTGAAAAACGCGCGACTCCTGAGTCGCGCGCTTGAACATACCGGATGGTACATCGTGCTAAGTGACATCCATAGGCACAAATCAGGCTCTCACTGCGACGAAGAAACACCAGAGGTATGTTTCCTTCCGGCAGTCCATTCCGCTCGAATGTATGCCTGAGCACCAACAACCAATTTATTCAAACGAACCCGTTGCAGAATTATACAGAAGGCCTGCCGGTGGTGTCGTTCCGCTTCTCGGATAGCTTCCAGAATCAATATCCTGAAATCGAGCAGAGGTGGATCCAAACATTGCTGAGAGCCAAAGGGTGGATTGTACCCAATTACGAGCTTCCGCCCAACTTGGAGACCGTCCAGATTTTGCGAGTGGTTGTCAGGGAAACCTGCACGGAGGCGGTAAGTCTTTTCCACTACCTCCTCAATGATGATATCCATTGCAAATTGCAGCTCGTTGATCGTCTCGTGGCCGATATTGTGAGTGTACAGACGTAAGCCGATGCTCGCGTCGTTAACCTGACCTCCTGTTAGGTTGAGATAACTGAGGATCTTATCGATCGAACTTCACCAGCACACGCGCTCGATCTTTTGGGAAGAGGGTACGACGGCAAGACTAACATCGGCAAGCTGGATAGCGGCTCCGGTTCGCAGCCCTCAGGTACATTCGCCAAACCATGCTAGACGGTAGAACGGTGCGTGAAAGATGAACAAGGATCTAGAAACCAATACAGAATGGTCATTGAATATGGAACTAGTTGTACCATGTAGATCACAGATTCATGGAGTGTATAGTACTTGCGGAAGTATGAATTAGTGGCACGTGACTCAGGCGGTCTCCTGTTCGCCGTGTTAAACCGGATATCTGAACATCCTTCACGAGTTCCATGGGGGGCCCAAATCTAGAGGTATTCAAGTTTGGACTATATCTTTTCGTACCAGTTGTTGCCCTTCTGCACTTTGGGGATCCACAGTGGTACCATGACAATGTTCTGCCGGTATGCCTCGTGTACCTGTGTTGCAACTAGACAGTAACACTTTTCTGGCAGTACAAGGAACGTCTGTTCCCCCGCGTTGACGAATCCAAGCGTGTATGTGTGATCGGGTCTGTATGTGCGGCTGCATCTCATTTATAACTGCCAGCGACTGCTCACCGATCAAGAAGCCATACGGAATGAGTTGGCACGAATTAAAGCGGAAAAACTTGCGAGGAAGATGCAGCGAGAGAAAGAAGAGAAAGAAGCTCTGGAACAAGTTTCACCTACGCGGTCGTCCCAAGGGTGGTTCAAATCATGGTGGTGAAAAAACCCTCGTAACCATGGCTAGGAACGATGGCCGTGTAAACTTCGATTCTAACACGCCCGACTCATGCTAGGCTCCCCTGTCTTCTCCGCATTACCTTCGAACGCAGAATTCTGTTGCGTTACATACGACATTCCACTTTCTATAGCTCGGTCCAGAATGAGTTCTGGGAGCTTGTCAGATGTAACCTTCACGCCACCGCAAACGACGAAGACAACCTTTTTCTTCTCTCGGCAGGGTTCGAGATATTCCAGAACAGCTCGGGCTGTCGAACAAGCGAGTTCGGATGCCGGCGATTGACGTGCCGATTAATGGACGACTCACTCTGACGTACGGATGAAGATCTGCCTTTGCAGCCTGGTGCATGACCTTCAGCACGTCGGAGCAGACCAAGACCACATTCGTGTCTTTTTTTGGAACAGGTCTTGTGTGTCCATGGCCACGACGATAGGGAGTGCTCGGTCCGTTTTCCGCATTGCTCTGGAACCTTCGCAAGGTCATGGGACGCTTTCGAAGTTCGAACCAGGCCTAATGAGATCTGCTGACCAGAATACCACTGTTTTATATAAAGCCAGCGAGGACTAATCATAAGTCTTTCGATTCCTCTCCTATGAAGTTCAACGACGGCTTCTGGTTGCTAAAGCGAGGCGTGAAAGCATATTATGGTTTACAGGTTATACAGTCCAAGGCCGAGCGAGACGGTGTCTCCTTGAATGTAGCTACGCGACCCATCAAACACAGAGGAGACACACTCGGAGGTGCGCGATCACAATCATGGTTGCAACCAGAGGAGAGCCACTTCACGTATCACAGGCCCGCTGTTGGGCGTCAAGGTTTACTCGCCAACTCAAGGCGTTATTGGCGTCCGTATCAATCACTTCAAGCACCGAGACGAGCTACCTGTCATTCCCCTATTTCCTGACGTTCCCCCAATTCCGGATGTCTTGGTGTCGAAGTCAGAGACGGCCACCTTCCTATCTACAACTGGGCTGACGGCCGAAATCACCGAAAATCCATACACCATTGTGTTCAAAGATTCGCGCCGGACTTTGACCGCTGCGGGCCTCAAATATCAAGGGTTGTTCGATGTTCCATACAAATGGACGATTGGAACCGCAGCGAATAGCTCTTGCCTGGTACTTGATCCAAGCTCAAACCCTCACCCGACGACCCCGCCTGAGTTCGTTCGCTACATCAACTCTGAGCTTAATATATCACCCGGGGAACTTGTCTATGGCCTCGGTGAACAATTTGGTGCATTTGTAAAGAATGGTAAGGGCTACTTCTCTGCGTCCAAATCCTAACTCAACTTGAATAGGTCAAGCTATTAGTGTGTGGAACAGAGATGGTGGCACTTCAAGTGAACAAGCCTATAAATGTGTTCCGTTTTACATCACTAACCGGAATTATGGCGTGTTTATCAACCATTCTGGCGAGGTTGAAGTGGAAGTTGGCAGCGAGAAAGTAAGCAGGGTGGGAGTCAGCGTTGCTGGAGAGTCCCTGGAGTATTTTATCATCTATGGTGAGAAACCACTGGATGTGAGTTCCTCCGAAGACGGTTTTCCTACCTTCTTTCCAACTTATGACTTGCGCAGATTCTCGAGCGATACACTCGTATGACTGGGCGACCTGCGTGAGCACCCTGCTGACATTCAGTATGAATACAATTTAGTCGTACCGCTCCAGGTTACTCCCATCCTGGACCTTCGGTCTCTGGTTGTCCACGTCGTTTTTGACATCATACTCTAGCGAGACTGTGGCGGGTTTCCTGCAAGGTATGCGGGATCGCAACTGTCCTGTACGCGTTTTCCACCTGGATTGCTTTTGGATGAGGCAATATGAGTGGTAAGTCATTGCCTTCGGAGGCCTGCGATCTTTCAGCTTCGTTTCAGGTGCTCGTTCACGTTTGATCCGGATAACTTCCCTGATCCTGCAGCGTACCTCATCGACATCAAGCAGAAGTTCAATGTCAAGGTTTGCGTCTGGAGTGAGTGACAGTTCCACATTCATCCTTCCAGCAATTGACTCTACTAGTCAATCCATACATTTCTCAGCTTTCTCCCATTTTCGAAGAAGGTGTGGAAGGAGGTTACTTCATCAAGAGGACGGATGGCAGTCCTTGGCAGTGGGATCTCTGGCAGCCGGGGCTTGCCATCCTGGATATCACGAATCCAGAGGCTTGTCAGTGGTACACCACAAAGCTTTCGGCACTACTCGACCTTGGCGTGGACACGTTCAAGGTTTGTTTCGCTCCCTTTCCTCAAATGCACAGCAAATGCTACTTCATTAATAGACGGACTTCGGAGAACGCATTCCACACGCTAACATTATGTATCATGACGGTTCAGATCCAATGCGGATGCACAACACATACGCAGTCGCATACAATGAATTGGTTTTCAAGCTACTTGAAAACAGATTCGGGAAAGGTGAGGCTGTGGTGTTTGCTAGGGCGTCAGCGGCTGGGGGTCAAAGGTAATGGGATGATGCATCTGACGTTTGGTACTGATACCTTTCTATAGATTCCCCGTGGTATGCAGTCGAGTCAATTGCTTGTTAGACCTGACCCTTGTCTTTCTATCAGCATTGGGGTGGCGACTGTGAATCCACGTTCGAGGCCATGGCTGAGGCCTTGCGCGGAGCACTGAGTTTGACACTGTCTGGCTTCGGTTTTGCATCCCATGATATCGGAGGATTTGAGGTACACAATTTGATACAAAAAACATGGTGTTTGATGGCTGCCCTTAGGGACACCCGCCACCGGAGATCTACCAACGCTGGGTGGCCTTCGGACTCTTTTCCTCTCATTCGAGGCTACACGGATCGTCCTCCTACCGTGTGCCCTGGCAATACGGTGAAGGTGCCGCGAAAAGTATGTCAAAACTGCTTGATGCAAAGCATCGTCTCATGCCATATATCTATGCCCATGTGAGTTGCCTTCGATCACGATGGTTTATAGTTGACATGTGAATGGTTCAGGCCATCGATGCGCATATCAGTGGGCATCCGTTACCACGTGCCATGTTCCTCGAGTTCTTAGAAGATCGTACCACTCACTACCTTGACCGGCAGTACATGCTTGGACCTTCCCTGCTCATTGCCCCTGTGTTCGTGTCCCAAGAGGAGGAAACAGAGTACTACCTCCCTGCCGGTCGCTGGACTTCATTGTTCAATCCTCAGCGCACCATTCTGGGTCCGGCGTGGGTTCACGAGAAAGTTCCACTTGACGAAATACCAGTCTGGGTTCGGCCGGACACAGTCCTATGTTTGGGTGCTAGGGGAAAGGGTCGTCCCGACTACGCACTCAACCAGGATGTTGAGATCCATGTTTACGAATATTCAGAAGGCAAAGATTCCGTTGTCTCGCTCACACCGACCAATGGAAGAGCTGTTGACAGCATCCACGTTGCAAGGTCATCGGGTTGTATTACAGTTCGCGTCATTGACGATTCAACCACCATCGCTTCCGTGGTTCTGCATGGTGA
Source organism: Pulveroboletus cf. aberrans (assembly GCA_038094155.1). Taxonomy (NCBI): domain Eukaryota; kingdom Fungi; phylum Basidiomycota; class Agaricomycetes; order Boletales; family Boletaceae; genus Pulveroboletus; species Pulveroboletus cf. aberrans. The sequence continues at coordinate 14,303 of JBBPTO010000358.1, read as the reverse complement.
TTATCCGGCTGTGCGATGCTTGACAGGTGGGACTAGACTTAGCAACGTCATCGGGGTCGAGGTGCATCAGGGCGTACGGGAGGTAGTAATGGAATTTTGACGGGGATGCATTCAACATTTGTTTCCAATTACCAAGTAGCTATTGCCAATGGAACAACCCTGAAAACGTAAGAGCACTATCCTGGGAGAAATACTCTCGGTCCGGCAATCCTAAGCTTCGACTGCGTGCTCGACTGCAACCATGTTTTCGAACCTTCCTCAGAGACTCACCGCACCTTTGGGCCTTCTGTCGGACGAAGCCAAACTAGCATTCCGCAGTCGTCCAGAGGGTATCTCCAAGCTGATATCCACCAGAGTATGTGTTGTTTCGCCCATCAGCTCGCGGAAATTATATTCGTTGCTGCCGCACAGAACATTGCTGAGAATGATAGCTACTGGGACCAGGTTCGCTGCCTTATCGCGTGCTCTGCCTTATTTGACGTCCGCAGTACTTCGTCCTGTTCGACACGCCCTCAGATGTGTTCTCGCTCATCTCGCCGCAGGATAGTACGTAGACATTGTGCTCCCTCCACGGAACGGCGCTCAACATTGTGACTAGTCCGCCGTACAATGTTGGACGCTCCCGAAAACGTGGCCACCTTGATCCGGGTTCTCACATCACGGCTATTCAATCTAGTTTCCGACCACACATTTCCCTCCACGACTGGCGTTTCCGTGACCTCTTACGCGACCTCCCTCATCAAGTCTGCCACAACCGGACGCAACACCACAAAAGAGGTGTTAAACTCCATTCGTGTCCTCCAAAGAGTACTTCCTGTCGTCTTCGAAATCGAGGGCGAATCGAACGCATTCGAGCTGGATGTATTGTGGAAGAAAGTAGAAGAGGATAACGAGGGACAGCATCCTGCCGAAGAGGCAGCCCAATTCGTAATCGAGGACGAGGACGAGGATGAGAGTGAACAAGGCGATGCGACCAGACCGACCTCTCAAGTGTCGGAATCTAAAGCGAAGTCGGAGAAAATGCTCTTGCCATCTCTCGGTGAAAAACTGTTTAGCTGTATTAACGACCTTCTATTTTGTTGTGGGTTCACTCTGCCTACCAAAATACAGGTGGACCATTACAAGATTAACTATGTCATTTGGTGCGCTCGTTGAGTTGCTGTCGTCGGTCCGCATACGATGACTTGATCGTAGGGAGAAAGGCGTCGGTACTACCACCGATCTAGGGCCGAGTGCCCAATATGATTCGAACAAGACCGAGGTCTTACGCCTGCTTCTCGTGCTGTTATCACGTCAGATGTATGTTCCCCCCGGGTCGTTATTCAGTAAACCGTCTTTCTACACCCTCCATGTGGTCCGAAAAACTCCACGCCGAGATGTGTTGACATTGCTATGCTCTCTGCTCAACACGGTCATGAACTCCTCAAGATCGACGAATGCCACCATCGCAAGCATGGCGGGCAAGGTTCCGTATAATCACCTCGTGTTCAAAGGGGAGGACCCCAGAACTGCTCTCGTTGGCATGTGCCTGCAAGTCCTTTGTGTCCTCCTCGACTTTCAGAGTGGACCCGCCCGCGACACTTCCTCAGGCAGTGGAGAAACAATAATATTCGCACCGACGAGTAAAACAAACTCCTTTCGATATTTCTTGGCGAAATTGGCAAGTTGTTGTTAATTAGTACAGAAGTGGGCTAACTCCCGTCAAGCATCGGATACAAGACTTTGCTTTCATACTGGATGGCATTACGACCTTCTTGGAGCAACAACTCGCCGTCGCAAACAACTTACTTCCAGGCTCTAGAAAATCCGTGCCATATGTACCAGAAATTAGTACGTAGTATGTCCAGCTAGAAGCATGACCGGATTCTCATCGTTGTCAGTCATCCTGTTTTGGAAGATGGTCGAGCTAAACAAGGTTAGATCCATATTATCTCTTGCACTCAGTCATTTCACACTATTCAGAAATTCCGTGTATACCTTTTGGATTCTGATAAAGCTTTGGACACTTCGGCATACCTTCTGTGCTATGGTTTGGAAATCAAGGACAAGCCTCGTACGTCCTAGAGGGATTATCGTCACAGAGGGCTCATGTCCACTGTTACCTAGAGCAACATGGTCTCTGTCGTGCAATAACGTATATCATCCAGACCTTGTCTGCCGAGCCTGCGTTCGGAAATAAACTTTCAGCCCCCATCAAGGTTATCATACCTGCGAAATGGACAACACCTGGAACAGCCGCCGATTTCATGATTACGGTAGGTGGGCAATCAACCTGTCAAAAGTTACAGTTGCTCAATGCAATTCAGGCGATATATTCGATGATAGCTACGACGTCTGGGGCACTTAATTCGCTATATCCTGCGCTCATCATTGCTTTGTCGAATGCTGCGCCATACTTCAAGAACCTGTCGGTTATCTCGTCGACACGACTCATTCAGATGTTTAAATCGTTTTCCAATCCACGTTTTCTAGTCGCTGATGAGAGTCACCCCAGGCTTCTCTTTTTCATGTGAGCGTCTGCGTCCATCCCATATGGGCTTGTTTGTTAACTGGTATCAGGCTCGAGGTGTTCAACTCGGTAATATTCCACCACCTATCCGACAATCCAAACCTCTTGTACGGTATCCTCACGGCGCATAAAACATTCCAAGATCTCGGGACCTTCACCCTGGCTGGAGCACTGCGCGAGACCAAGCGTCTCGAACTTGCCAGAGAGGAACAGGCCGCTACTCAGTCCGAGCACGACGGGAAAGAGCGCGGTCGCCAAGAACACGATCTCGAGAGCGGAGACCCACATGCAGAAAAAATCCGATTGTTGCAGCAACAAGGTTCTGCTCTTGATTGGGAAGCGGAATCGTCGCGTGGGTCGAACGTGGAGTCCGAAGAAGGGTTCACTCTCTCGAGTACGGCCGTCCTACAAGGCCCCGAGAGTGCTCCTGGCCCACCGACTTCTGAAAAAGTCAGAGGGAAAATGAGAGAAAGGAGATCAGGTTCATCGGACGCGAATTCCAGCGTTGAGAGAATTGCAAGTGTCGGGATTGGACGAAACGGCTTTGTGCCCACCCAGGAATGGGTAAGTCTGCCGCTTGTAGAGATGAATAAACGACACTAAATCACCTGTGCCAGGTGACTTCCTGGCAACAAGGGTAAGTTATTTGTCTCCATGATAGTTTCACTAAACCAGCACCCACGCAGCCTCCCCCTGGATACCGTGATGCTGGTCGTTTCAGAGCTACTTCCCAAGGTTCAGAGTCTACAAGCAGGTCGTCAAAAAGCAAACACTGCCAGTGCGATCACGGATTTCCTGCAGAGCGTGACACTTACGGACGTGCTTCCACCGAGACCTCCGGTGTATCCTAGAAGATTTATGGTCTGCATATACCATCCGTCCAACTCCATTCTGCTGACCATTTCTACCAGTGGTCGGATGCTTCCATTGTCTGGCTCACCTCGTTGATCTGGGGAGAGATTTACGTGCATGGGATGTCGCCCCTCGGAATTTGGAATTCTACAAACGTTCGGCTGTTCCTGGTGAAGCACACCCAGAAACAACAACGACAGATCACCGAGACGATGTCGAGCGTCGTCGGCGGATTGTTTTCTTCCTCGAGGTCGAGGCCGGATCATGCGTAGAGGTGAAAAGTTTCTTATTCGACTCGTTTTACATACAGGCAACGAAGAGAGGCTGTTGATGTGTCGGAAAAATCCTACCCCGCATCGTAATGAATAGTGTAAGTTGTGATGCCGATGCCATTAGAAACGACCGGCACGGTTGAGCCAACTAAGCCCAAAGAGGCGGTAGACTTCTACTCCAAATAAAAGCTTCGACCGCGATGCAGTTGTGTGGGCGGTTCCGTGCCCGGGTGTGAGCTGTCACTGGTGCCTTCCGCTAAGACCTTAGTGTTCGTCATTCTGGCAGGGTCAGGATCAATCATGGTCTGGGGGATATCTGTACCAGGACTCTCCGTTTCTGGGTCGTGTGATCAATCGATGTGACACAAAGTCGCTGCCAGGCATCAGTGTATTTCATCACGTTGCAGTTGCCACCTGTGCCTTGTCTTAATGGATGTGCATGACGTCAGAATCGATTTGACAGAGGCTATCCACATTGAGCATAGTTCAGGGTCTGGTTCCCTGAGAACGTTCTCCACTGAAACGGTGCCGAAACGCAATCTTGGTCAGAATTCCGAATATTTCTATTTTGAAAGGAGTACATCGAAATGGACATCACAGTATTACAATCCACTCCGTAAGCCAAGCTTTCAAGAACCAGTGGCTGGTCAATAAAAAATTCGTCGTCGCCGATCGACGATGGGAGCAGGGAGAATCATGATAACAAAGAAGTAAAGTACAACGAAACACCGATCATAATACCGACAGGAGGACTGGAGGCGAAAATTAAGTCTCACCTCGGTTTTATTCCTCCGAACAACGAATTCTTCTGGGAGAACATGATTTGTATATTACGATTGTTATTCCTATGACGAATCAGGCAAAAGCAAAAAATTGCGAGCTGTAGAGGTGCCGAGCACCAAGGACGAATAAGCCGCCAGCGAGAGACATGGCGCCTCCATAGTACATCACAGGGTGATATGCTGCCCGGCCAGCATCAGTCCCGCCGTATGCGTCGAGGATCCAGCCAGCCACAGGGGGCCCCTGCCAACGAGGTTAGTCTGACTGCGGAGTGGCATGTTCCTTGATGCCCACCATCAGATATCCGACTGCCCAAGAGGCGGTGATCATTGCAAATGCGACCCTGACTTTTGAGTCATAGAGGTGACCCACGACAGTCGGCATCGTAGCAAAGAAGCCGCCGTTGCCAAGACCGGTGATGAGGATGAATAAGACGAACGGAGTGAGCGAATTGGATTCAAGCCAGATCACCAATATGCTGACAGTACTCAGAGTGATGGCAATACATAGGCTGTTGAGGGGACCAACAATATCACAGAAACGGCCCAACCCGGCCCGGCCAAGGCCAGAAGCAATATTGAACAGACCGAGAAGAATTGAAGCCAAGCTTCCAGAGATGTTGAGTGATGATGCGTACGTCGGTATAAAGAAAGGGGGGACGAGCAATGGGAATACCGCGATGCCAGAGCCGAGAAACAGCAACACGAATTTTAGATCCTTGAATAGCAACCTGAGAAAAGGTGAGCAAGAAAGCGTCGGAGTTGCTAAGAGGGGTGATACCAATCTATGTTGGCAGTGACATAAGTGCGGCGCTCCCTGAGTAATGCGGCGGCAGGCACAGTCACAATAAGGGTGACGAATCCCATGATGCGGAATGTCCAGACAATATCTAATCTGTCAATGAGGAGCTGCAAGACAATGCTTTGGATACAACCACCAAGACCACCGCCGGCAAAGACCAAGCCGTTGGCGAGGCCTCGTTTTCGTTTGAACCATTGCGCAGGAAGTGTGCCACAGGCCTGACGCGTGACGGGTGAATAAGCTTTGGCAAAAATTGGGACGAATGGTAAATACGTACCAAGTAACACAAGCTGTTCCCCAGACCAACAACGATCCCGTAAGTAAAGAAGAGTCCAGTTATGTTTTTTGTACTAAAACTACTCAGAATTTGACCCAGTCCGAGCAGAAAGCATCCCAGGATGGCAGCTTTCTGGCTACCAAGCCAATGAAGTACCCATGAGTTGGGCACAGCACCAAGTGCGACCCATGATACCGCGAGGGAGCCGACAAAAGCAAGGGTAGAGTCCCGCGCAACCCTTTCGTTGGCAAGGGCGGCTTGCAAAATCCCCCACGAGTTGAATCCGCCGACATAGAATGCCCTACAATGGAGCGGGACGGTTGAGCAAGGCTTCATATGGGGAACAAGCCCATACGTTATGAGACTACAAGCAGAGACGACTACCCAGCCGTAACCGCCATCGGGAACTTCGTCAACGAGCGGAGGAGACGCGGATGGTTTGTGTCGAGTTGACGTGACGTCGTCACTGGTCTTGTTGTCATCAAAGTGTACGGACACAAGGGGGAGGTCTGTGGGGTGCTCTTCGAAAGGCGTTTTCATTGGGACGCTTGTCCTGTAGGGAGTAGCAAAGGGGACGACTAACGATCATCACTCAAGGCATCACTCAAGGCTAAATACCGTTCCAAGTGTGGATGGGGGGGTTAGGTGATTCATATCATGGAGACGGAATCATGTACGGCAGAAGTTGGTACGTGCGGAGGACTTGTGATGTAAACGAACCAAGTCATGGGATGACCTAGTCGTCTTTATGGAGGTCTTTCCACACCTGTTCGGTCTTGAGGCGTCGTTCTTTGGCTGAGGCACGGTTGCGACTCGACCGTTCACGGCTCTGCGTGACGTTAAATGAGCTAGACATGTGAAAAGGGAGGACTTTACCTCCTTGCGGAGACATTGGATGAGGGCGGACTTTTGCGCGTTGCAGCCCCCGGTCAGGCGCTTCCAGTTGCTCTCGTGGCAGAGGTCAAGAGCCTCGATGAAGTCACGACAGACTGTGAACACGGTCAGAATAAATGTAGGATTCATGAGCCGTCGTACACACCGTCGCGCTTGTCGGAAAGTTGTGGGTGCATGATGGTTGAGTAAACGCGGACCGGACTGCTCCGACTCCGAGCGCTGGTCCTTATCTACGACCATCATGGCCCTCTTTGGCTCTGCAGACGCGACCTCCGTCGCGACCATCCGCACCCTCGCCGCCGATGTCGTCGCAAAGGCCAACTCTGGCCATCCCGGTGAGTGCCTCCATCAACCCCTCGCCATCCGCCAACAGTCTTCCAGGTGCGCCCATGGGCATGGCACCCGTCGCCCACGTTCTTTTCACCAGGTGATCACTGCCCCAATCATCGCCCGTCCCTCGCTCACATGGCGTGTGCATCAGGTTCTTCAACGCCAACCCCAGCAACTCCAAGTGGTTCAACCGCGACCGCTTCGTGCTCTCCAACGGGTGTGTTTTCTTTCACTCGCCCGGTGTCAATCACTTACCGTTCTGTTCTAGACACGCGTAAGTGCGCCATCGTTAGAGTCCACCACCCCTGACCCGTGGTCGGACGCAGTTGCGCTTTGCAGTACATCCTGCTTCACCTTCTCGGATATAAGCTGTCCTTGGACGACCTCAAGGCATTCAGGCAAATCGATTCGTTAACCCCTGGCCACCCAGAGGCACACCACACTGACGGTAGCGCAACTCCCCCAGAACCCCCTATCTCAAACTCTAATTTGTATTTAGGTGTCGAGGTCACCACTGGTCCTCTGGGCCAAGGTTTTGCAAACGGTGTCGGCCTCGCCATCGCTCAGGCTCACCTCGGAGCCGTGTACAACCGTGACAACTTCAACATCATAAATAACTACACTTATGGTGGGTGTCGGTTACACTTATTCATGCGACTATTAATTTGGCGTCACCAGTCTTCACAGGAGATGGCTGTCTCATGGAAGGTGTATCATGCGAGGCCGCGTCCCTCGCTGGTCACTTGCAGCTAGGCAATCTCATCGTCGTACGTGCATCTCACGTTTGTGAGACACCCTCACAGTACTCGCAGGCCTTCCCAGGTTTATGACGACAACCGTGGGTCTCCGTGTTTTGCTGCACACTCAAGTGGCTCATCCGTCCCCTTTTTGAACAGATATCTCCATTGATGGCGACACTGCCGTTGCGTTCACAGAGGACGTCGCCCAGCGGTTTTTGGCATATGGCTGGCAGGTTCTTCATGTCGAGAATGGCGACAGGTAACGTTTAAATTATGTTGTCCATTACTTGTCCGACCACTTGCGTCAGTGACCTCGAGGGAATCTACAACGCGATTGCTGCCGCTCGCAGTGAGAAATCCAAGCCCACCCTCATCCGTCTCCGAACGACGATTGGATATGGTTCCAAGCAACAAGGCACTCACGGCGTCCACGGTTCTCGTTCGTGGCCACATTATTCTCCTTGGCCCCCCTCATTCCTCGCACAGCTCTCAAGGCCGATGATATCCAAGCTCTCAAGACCAAGTTTAATTTCCCACCGAATCAGACCTTTTACGTTCCCGGCGAAACATACGCAACATACAGAGCAGCCGCCCAAAAGGGCGCCGAGCTCGAAGCAACTTGGGAAGCCCTGCTTGCACGGTATGCCAAGGCTTACCCAAAGGAGCACGCGGAACTCATTCGCCGGATTGCCGGTGTGCTTCCGGATGGATGGGAGAAGGCATTACCGGTCTACAAGCCTGGCGACGCCGCACAAGCTTCGAGGAAATACTCTGAAATCGTTTTGACAGCCGTGACACCCAAGCTCCCTGACCTCATTGGAGGCTCGGCAGATTTGACCGGCAGTAATTTGACCAAGGTCAAGGGAACTGTCGACTTCCAGCCCCCTAACACCGGCCTGGGAACTTACTCGGGAACTTACATCCGCTATGGCGTCCGTGAGCATGGTATGGGTGGGATCGCTAATGGTCTAACAGCGTACGGTGGGATTGTACCATTCGTTGGCACTTTCATGGTGCGTGCGATGTGGGACTAGAGCTACTCATGCCTCATGTGAGTGCAGAACTTCGTGTCATACGCTGCTGGGGCCGTGAGATTGTCAGCTCTCAGCAAGCATCAGGTGATCTGGGTTGGTACGTGTCGTTTCGCCGCTGGTTTCTCTCCTACCGCTGACCCACCTATGCATCACAGCAACCCACGATTCGATTGGTCTCGGTGAAGATGGCCCTACTCACCAGCCCGTCGAAACTGCAGCCCACTTCCGTGCTGTTCCCAACCTTGACTTCTGGCGTCCTGCAGATGGCAATGAGACCTCGGCATCCTACTTGGTCGCGATCCAGAGCAAAGAGACGCCTTCCATTCTATCGCTCTCCCGTCAGAATCTTCCGAATCTCGAGGGATCCACGATCGAGCGCGCTGTACGCGGTGGATACGTGTTGTACGAGGTCGGGGACGAGGACTTGACTATCGTCAGTAGCGGAAGCGAGGTCGCGATCGCGCTGGAGGCCGCAAGCAAGCTTAGAAACGAGGGACTGAAAGCCCGCGTCGTGAGCTTGCCTTGCTGGTCTGTGTTCGACAAGCAGGACAAGGAGTACAAGTTGAGCGTGTTGAGGAGCGGAGCTCCGATCTTGTCCTTGGAGGCGTTGTCGACCGTCGGATGGCAAAAATACAGTCACGAGGCGAGTGTCGGCCATGTCCGAGGTCTTTGTGATGTTGATGACGAGCCCACAGCAATACGGTTTGCCGGGGTGGGGAGCGTCGGGTCCGTACCAAAAGGTCTACGAGAAATTCGGTATCACGGGCACAAGTACGTACGCACGGTCGTGCTTGCGACTTGGACTGACCGTTGTGGCCCAGACATTGCCGCAGTTGGCAAAAAAGTGGTCAACTTTTACAAGGGCAAGGAAGTTGTTTCTCCTCTCCTGAAGGCTTTGTAAAACGGATAGATTGTCGAAAGCTGGTCCAGCGTATAGTTCCTGTACAATCACGTGCAATATCGATTATCGTCATGGAAGATGGATGTCTATAGTTGCAGAGCTACATCGAGTTGACAAGTCTATTTTCTGTGGACGGTCATGGTGTCCCAGGCAGCTCTCTCCTCGTCCTCCTTGATGACAGCTTCGATGTGGGGTTTGAGGTAACGGACGTCCTGCCAGAGAAGTGACGGGGGCTGCTATTCGTAGCACGAAAAGGACATACGTCTTTGGCCGAGACCCACTTGTCTTTGGGCAGGTCCTTGTGTAGGGTGCTCTGATGTAGTGACACCTTCATGCGGTATGCACGGTCGTATGCTTCGCGGGGGGTCAGACGTCCCAGAGCCTGTATGGCACGTGTTCACGTCAGGCGGTCGTGGCGAGCTGGAGAGGACGCACCCGCTGGACCTCAGGCAGCTCTTCTATCTCTGTGGGAGGGGTGAGGTTTGGGGGGGACTGGAGAACGGAAGGACGGACGGATGTCGTCGTATCTGAGGCCCAGCTGGCGGTATCCCATGAGGTCGGCATACCACTTTGCGACGGGCGTGACGAGCTTCTTGAGGGGGCGGGACGAGCGCACGTACGGCGCGAGAGAGGGTCCAAGCGCGTTCATCGAGACGAAACTTTGGGACCGAACGCCGACGGAGCGCTTCGGAAAATATGTGGTATTTGTCGCTGTTTGTAGCGATAAGATAAAAAGAAACGCGAGTTTCGATTTCCCGTCTGATAAACCCATCGCGAATGGCCAACTCGAACGTCCGCGAGCGCACCTACATCATGGTCAAGGTAAACCCGCCGTTCTCTCCCGCCGATGCGCTCACCCACGCTCCGTCCAGCCCGACGGCGTCGACCGCGGCCTCGTCGGCGAGATCCTCACCCGATTCGAGAAACGCGGCTTCAAACTCGTCGCCGCCAAGCTCGCCCGTCCTTCCTCTGGCCACCTCGAAAAACGCACCCGTCCCTCTCCCTCGTCCCCCGCGCCCCACCGCTGATCTCGTCCCACAGACTACGCCGATCTCAAGGAAAAGTCCTTCTTCCCCGGCCTGATCAAGTACATGCAGACCGGCCCCGTGTTCTGCATGGTCTTTGAGGGTCTCGACGCCGTCAAGACCGGTCGTGCGATGCTCGGCGCGACCAACCCGCTCGCCTCGCAACCCGGTGCGTTTCCCTCGTTCTTCCCCGCCCGTTGTATCTTGATCGACCGATCAGGCACGATCCGTGGCGACTACGCGCTCGCCGTTGGTCGCAACATCTGCCATGGCTCCGATTCTGTCGAGAACGCCGAGAAGGAGATCGAATTGTACGTCGTCTCGTCTGATCAGCAGAGCAAATCGCTCACCGTCTTCCCTATCAGGTGGTTCCCCGAAGGAACCCTCCAGTACCAGCTCACCCAAGCAGACATGATCTACGAGTAGACAGATGGAGAGCGTTGTGAAATGACATGTATTGTAGACACGGATGGGAACACGCGCGACGGTTTATAATTTACGTAGTGGTGGTGGTGGCAAGCAAAGAATACAAGTCACGAAAAAAGTGGTATGTAGTAAAGGCGAGGGTATGATGCGAGCGTATCGATAAAAAGATCTTCAATCCTCTTCGTGGCATGCAATGTGGCCACGGCCTGGCGTGCCATGGGTCCTCTACGATCTCCAACGGATGGAGATATCAAATGTAATCCCAAAAAAACCACGTCCATGTTACGTCCCACACGCGAGAATGGCAGCCAAGTCTTTCTCACCTGCTGCGGAGAGCTGCCGCGAACGGGCCTTGAGCCGCACTGAAAGCACGCGGTCAGAAACCCAAGAGAAACAAGCACGAAAAACGACGTACGATTCCGGTCCAGACTCAGCAAGACGACCTTGACGGCACTGGTCGTGTCCCGCACCGTCGCACCGGCCTTGAGAAGTGCCGATCGATCGACCCAGTGCTCGTCTTGCCAGATGGCTGCCTTGAGGATGAGATCGTCCATGCATCGATCCCAGGATTGCTCGTCGGAAAACACGACTTGCTCCGTTCGGACGTTGAGCGACGTGAGGTAGTTGCCCTTGGACGTCTGCACCTTGAGCGACGTGGCGTGCGATCGGATATGCGAGGTGATGTAGGCGATTGCCTCTTGCGCGGCCTCGCCGAGTTGAGATGCGTTGGAACAGAGGCCGTCCAGTTCCATGATGACGGGGACGGGAATGACGACCGTCCATCGAACAGACTCGATAATCGAGGCGATAATGGACAATGATGACAAGAGAATGTTGGTGTCCAGGACGAGAATGCTGTAACCGGGAACGACGTTCAAAGTCGGGACAGATGCGGCAGGCTGGCGCGGGTGCCGTTTCGAGCGTGGTGTCGATGATTGAACGGGTGACTGCTGAGCAGAGGCAAGTAAGGATCGCAGGTATTGTCGCCGCGCCTGTAACCCGTCTCAATCAACGCTCGACGACGGTATCGCGAGGTTTCTTACCTTGAGCGCTTTTACTTCTTCCGAGTCCTCTTCGTCGTCCTCGCTTTCTTCCGAGGATTCACCCACCTCCTTGTCAATGTCCATCGCATCGTCGGTCCACCTCCGACCTCTACGGCGGGCCTCTTCTTGTTCCCGTTCGTGACGGTCATCGTCGCGCCATTTGCGTACTTTGGCCTCCAACGCACCATCCACCTTCCACTCGCGCGTGCCTTCCACCCAAGTGAAACCGTCGACGAGACCGGCCAAGTTGACCGCACTGCGCGCGATCCTCGTCCACCGCCGAGCGGCCTCGGTTTTCATTTCGCCGCCACGCTTGTCTTCGTCCTCGTCTTCGATGATGCCGTCAGTCAGCTGACCTCCTTCCTCGACGTCCAGCACTTCAATCTCCACGCGACGATCTTCGCCGCTCTTCCAGTACCCACGCTCAAACACCTTGCGGCCAACCCATTCCATCCCGCGCATACACCAGTCCTCTGGCAACGGCGGAGCACAACCGCTGGTGAGCATCGCCCAGCGTTCCGTGCCGGTCGGAGCCGGGACGTGCAACCCGTGCGATCTGTGTATATTCTTTGGGATCGAAGAAAAGAACGTCGCCAGATCATCCCAAGGAATGAAACGTTCTAGGATTGCGAGGGATTCGGATTGTTTGCTGATGGTCACAAGGAACGTAAGGAATACGGAGAGATAAGGATTGAGCGTGGATTTTGCGAAAGGGGAGGCCTTGCGCGTCGGGTTGCGAAGAACAAAGGAAAGCATGGAAAACGCAAGCTGCATTGCGTACTTGAATGCCTGTGGGAGCTCAGCGGCGAGCGGGCTCTCGGAAGATATCGGGGAAATTCGTGCTTGCAACGGTTCGGACTTCGGACTGTCTTCATCCACGTCCATCCGCTTCTCATCCACGTCTTCCTCGGGCTGAGCGGATACGTTTCGCTTTGCGAAAACTTTGAACGGGGCTGTCGCATCGCGGGCGGTCGTGCCACCGGCCTTGCGCAGGATGCCATTTTGTCGACCGTATTCGAGCATGCCACCAATGTTGACGACTGCCATCATGATCCACTCGCGTTCTTCGGCACCCTCGATCTCGAGGCGTTCAAGGAAGCGAGAGGCGGTGGGGGCAAAATCGTCGAGCTGGATATTGGTGAAAAGCATCCCGTGGAGGAGGACAAATAACTCGGAAACCGTGGCATCTGGTTGAGACCGACGGGACTGAGCGGTTGAGGACCATATTGGGAGGATAGATTCCCGCGAGGTGGAGAACGGGTGGAGGGTGGTCATACTAGGGACGGTCAGCGCCAGGTAGACAGCGGGATACCGCACAAACCTTTTGACGAAATGATAGACCGCGCGAGGCTCTTCTCGTTCGGCCTCGCGACTGAGCAGGCCAAGGTGATGGTGAAGCTTGCCTGCGCCGGGGGTGTCCGCGATGCCATGGGCATACCATTCTTTGGCTACACACCTCCAACGTTCCTTTTCGGGTTCGACTTGCATCAAGCGGGCGGCAACAACGCCGACGCTCGGGGTGGGGGAGTCGTCAATGTGAGCTGCGGGATGATCGGAAGAAGACTTGACGCTGATCTGGGACTTGCTCTTGTGAGTGTCGGTGGGGTCGTCGCCACGCGCGGCATTCGCCTGCGAAATGGCGTCTGCTGTGAGAGCGACGCCGGAAAGCTGGTTGCTGGTGACCATGGCGGCCACAGCCATGCGGTAGCGAGCGAGGTCGCCGAGGGCTTCGAGCCAGCCGGAGCGGAAGGGCTTGAGGACGGGTTCCTCGAGGAGAACGGTGTAGAATGTGTAGGCGAAATAAATAAAGTCTTGGAGGTGCTCGAGGGCGAGGGGAGAGGAAAAGGAGGCACGACGGAGGGCCTCGAGGAGTTTGTGGAAGGCGTGTGTCCAGAGTCTGATGATGATGTTGTACTTTGTCGGGATAACGCGCAAACCTGCGGGGACGGAGGGGGCAAGGGAAATCTCCAAGAGATTGTGCATCATTTCTGCGAGTCTGGAAGAGAGGGGATGAGACAGAGGGAGCGAAGGGGGTGGGTGTGCATACCGTTTGTGATCGGTGATCAGTTTGAGCCACTTTTGTTGCTCGAGTTCCTCGTCAGAGACCTCGCGGGCACGGGCGTGCAAGAGAACACGGGACTCTTCTGGGTTGTCGTCTGTATCTTCCTGTAGAATTTTGGACTCCAAGGCCGAGATGGCGCGATAGAGCTTCTTGAGCTGAAGCGCAAAGGCGTTGTTGCCGGGCTCTTCGCCACGGGGTTTGCCTTCAAAGAGGGCAGAGGATGCAGAGGAGTTGTCTGTCGTGCCAGAAGAGAGGGTGAAAGTGGACGAGGAAATGGAGTGAGCATAGGAGGAGGTAGAGGATGCGGAGACATGATCGGCTGTACTCTTTTGTGGGGGGGACGGGTTGGGGCCGTTG
>JBBPTO010000357.1:0-33578 GCA_038094155.1 Pulveroboletus cf. aberrans | reverse complement strand
ATTCATGGGTTCGTCCGAAATTCATATCACTCCTGAACTTGAACAAAGGACCTTGGCTGCTCGTAAATATCAAGCAGAGTATTACAAGAACTCAGATACTACTTGTGTTTAACATCACTGATGGTCATCACAAAAACTGCAGAATGTAGATATGACCTTAGATAAGCCAGCGGGCCGTATCGACACTGTCGCAACTCGGGGGACTGTCGTAACTTCAACAGAGAATATCAGGCCAGTTCGAGGAAGTTCCGTCTCGATCAGACTTCGACGATCTGACGGATTACCCGAAACCTGATGGGCCTCGACCTAGTAGATAGACCCATATATTCTCCATTCACAGCACCGACTCGCTCATCAACATGATTACAATGTCGGCATGGAAGAACATATATTGTCGTACAATACATCTATGGCCAGCTTTAATGTACAACATGGGTAATCGCATCGCGGGTAGGCAGTTGCATGCCCTCGTTGCATTGATAGCCGCCCTGGGCTGTGCCGCCGCCGCCGCCGCTGTCGTCGTGGCAATCGCGGTGTCCTCGCGTCACTATCATGGTCGCGCTGCGGTCGCAGTTGTGACTCATGCGTCGGGATACTATAGTGATCATCTTCGTCACGTCGTGGTCGGGGTGCCACCAATGGCGCGTTGTCATCGTGGCGGCATTGGCAATCGTCTCGTCACCATCACCGTCGCGTTGTCGTCGCAGATGTGCGCGGCAGCCACGTCACTGCCATGGTCGCTGCCCCATCGCCGTTATATCTTGTGGTCGCAGTTTCGACCGCTGCATTGTGACGTCGTCGTGGCGTCACAATGCTATGTGGGGGGATATGCCGGCTGTGCATGACCCTCTGCAATGGTAGCGGGTCCTTTTGGAGCAAATTTGATTCGGGCATTCCAGTGCAGTAAGTCATATCTGAAACTAGTTAGGTTGGGGCCCTGTCCTCGTCATCGGGTGATTTCTGAGAAGGCAACACTAACGGGTCCGGGAGACGGGGAGGACTACGAGATGGGAAGGGTGACAGAACGGGCGTGGCGGATGGATTTGGCTTGAAGTAAAGTGCAGTGCATTGTAGGACGGGCAAGATACTCGGTTGGTCACAGGCAGAGGGCTGGATTTCGAGGCGATGGCGGCGGAGTGATCGAAAGACAGGACCGGCAGTGCATATTGCAAGACAGGCATGGTGAGGGGGTTGAGTATGAAGCAAAGCACAGTGGAGATTGCAGGGCAGGCAGGAGAATCGGATCGCCATGGGAAAATAGCAGGATTGTAAAAGAAGGGCGGCAGAACAGTTGTCAGACGGGTGCCATGACTGTGGGAAGCGGATTGGGCGTGCAGCAAAGCGTGGGGGAACTGTGGGGCTGCGGCACGATTGTTGTCTACTGTGAAGTTTACTTTTTCTGTCTCTTTATGATGCCAAAATTACAATTCAAGAAAGTCTCCCAGAGGAAGGGAAGAGCAAATACAATGACCTGGGAAGTGAAGGAGACTTCTCGAGGACCCAAAGTGCGACTGGTTCCTCTGAAGAAACAAACTGCATCGGCGAGCAAATCTGCTCATTCCGCTAGCCCTTCCAAGTCAGCTTCCGCAAGACCCCCTCAACACATGCCGGAAACACCCACTATGAGCATTCTGGAAGAGGGATATGGCTTTGATGCACAGATGGAGGATGCTGCAGTCGTACCTGTGCCCCGGATTTCAAAGAGGGTGTGCCATTTGATTTATGTTTTGCGGAACACTAAAGAAGAAAATGTTCTACAGACCGGAAATGACTACCTTCGTCAATGGGAGGAACATCGGAAAGAATACTTACAATGCCTGATGAATATGGAAGCACCCCCAACATTAAGAAAATGTACTCTTTGCAATCGGGATGGTGCATATCGCTGTGTCGACTGTTTTAGCTTGCCCCTTTTCTGCACCAATTGTTGCAGGGAGCAGCATCGGCTCCTTCCATTCCACAGGGTTGAACAGTGGACGGGGACATTTTTTGAGCAATCTTCACTAAGACTTGTTTGTATCTACCCGCTGATTATCAGAGAGATATTGATCAACTCTGTATCATTAGGCTGGGTTGGAAGTACACCTGGGCCATGGCGGACAACCCTGTCCTGCAGGGGGGAGTGATTACAGCAACTATGATGATGACTGGGAAGATGAATCGGATATCCCTCGCTACCTCAAGCGTCCTTGTGGAACATCATATTTGACATTAATTGATGTTACAGGAATTCATTTTCTGCGAATCCACTATTGTGGTTGTACCAACTCGGCACCATGGAACATGCAGCTATTACAAAACTGTCTATTCCCGTCGACCATTGATGATCCGCAGACGGCATTTAGCTTTGCAGTACTGGATGACTTCATCCGGGATAACCTTGAGTGCGGAACATCTGCTAGTAACTACTACAGCAAGCTACAGCGGATGACATCCACCATATTTCCCCACATTGTACCTGTAAGTAATTCATTTATTATCATGCTGAATGGCCAACAATTACAAGGATCGGTATCGGGATCTACTACGAGTTTCCAGAATATGGAGGCTTTTGAAACTTTTGAAATGGGCAGGTTTTGCACACAATACAAATTCCCCACAAAAGGGGGAGCTTGTTCTTTTTTGTCCTGCATGCCCACAGCCTGGAGTAAATAACAGCAATGTCACTCAGTCACAACTACCGAAGTGAGTTTTGCTTGCACATTCAAATTCTATCTGCCTGACTGTTGTTAGCTGGATGCACACCCGAACTCTGGTTATGGATGGAAATTTTAAAGCAGAACATATTCATGATCGATCTAACAATCAGGTCTGGCTCATGGATGGGAATGGATACATGGTCACCCGCAGTCCATACCAGGAATACTTGAGAGTTACTCAGAATCCTGCTGAGGTTTGCCGGCATGATCACTGGATTCATTAGTGAAATTCACCCTGCAAACAGAGATCCTCTTGCAATAACCACCGGGCAGTAAATCAAGCGAATTCTAACCATGGGGATATGGAAGCAACAGGAATTGGTGCTGTAGCTTGTGCCCGTCATGGTTGCTTTGTTCCACATTCCACTGTTGATTTTCAAAGGGGGGAGCGGTGAGCTGTTCAACTAACTTTCATTTGCCTCTCATACATTCAATTCTTGCCAGGCAAGTCAACATGGATTATGCATTCATGAATGCATTGTCATATAACATGGATGGGGTCCATCGGGTGATATCATTCTATGATATCAACTGCGCATACATGAAGAAGCTGCAGCATAGAGTAAACAGCAGTGAATACTTGAATCTTCCAGCGGGAATGGAGATTGTTCCTGGAATTGGTATTTGGCATGTTCATGGTCATAAACCAGAGTGCTTTCCAAGATATGCTCCACTGTTTATTGAAGGCACAGGTTGGATAGATGGGGAAATTATTGAAACACTCTGGTCAACACTGAACATCATATCCCCCTCTACAAGGGGAATGTCAACACCTCATCGCCAGGAATTGTTAGACTTTCAAATGAATGACTCGAATTTCATGAAAATGATTCGCATGGGTGAGTATTATGGTTGAATTGAAACTTCTGCTTGTGCATCAGCTAATTTTATCTGCCCAGGAAAGCGCTTAGCAAGAAAACTTAAGGACGCCAAGGAGTCTTATCTTTCTGCGCAGAATGCATTTCAGGTCTTAGACGAATCCATCGCAGATGCATCGCGGAATGACTGGATAATCGAAGAGAGTCGGGCCTTAGCATTACGATCTCAAAACCCAGCTGAAATGGATATTTTTCAGATGAAACGGAATCAAGGTGCGTAGTGCAGAACTAGAGAAATGCTAGGTAGCCTTCAAATAACTCTGCATATACAACAGCTCCAACTATGCGGGACGTCGAAGTAGAGCTTCTGTCAAATAGGGATGGAGATTCAAGTATTCCCCATGCTGCTGCTACTTGGATAGCCCGCGGATTAGAAATTGAAGCAGCAACAATTGGGTTGCTAAAGGATCAGAAAAATCTAGGTTCCGGGAGAACAGAAATAGAACGTTTGGCAATTGCACGGCGGGCAGATCGGCTATCTGCAGAAATCAATAGCTGGACTGCAGAAGCAGCTGTATATCTTGGGGGAGCACTTGACGACAATCCCTCCAGTATTGAAGCCACATCTGCTGATGAAGAGCCTGGGGAGGAAGATGAGGAAATGGATGTTTTGGAACCGGATGGAGATTTAGATCCTGGTAGGGATGCGTACTCTGGAAGATTTCCACCCTTACTGTTGCCATCAACTTTGGGCAAGGAAACCTGCGGAAGGTATGGCTTGGAAGGTCTTGTTTCACTTGAGCTGTGCCTCCGAAGCGGACAAGCGAATGATGCTTTACATACCATACGGATAAAGCTTGCGGAAAAATCTGTGATATTCCGCAAGTTTGTACGCCCTGCAAAGAGCCAAGCATCTGGTACCCGTGCTTGGGGGAAGGTGAAAGCAGTGGACACAGCACTTCGCAAATATGCTGCAGTGTATCGACAATCCCGCAAGGCGATGATCTCACTTGGTGCAGATGAAAACCTACTTCTCCGCTATCTACCTTTGAAGGCAGAGGACTTGAAGGTTAGCGCTGCAGTATCTCACCCTGATGGCAGTGGACACAGAGCAGCAAACCTCGCATGGTTCTGGATGATGGATATAAAGGGAGACAGCGAACATAGCGACTGGATGGCGGAATGTGGGTCACATTGTTAACCTCACCATCATTTATTAATGAGAAATAGTTCACCGGGTCAACTGGCTCAGAGCGAAGTCTGCTCGTGATCGTTGGGGAGAGGAGGTTATGCTGCTATCAGCGGAATTGCAGTGGACTGTTAACTTTTTTCATCATCGTTCTGAACAATGGGATTCTTTGCATGACTATGCTAAATCGACAGGTTCCGCAGGGCATGCTTGTTATGCTGCAAGGCAATCCGCCACATATGCAATGTTGCGGAATCAATGCTGCCTCGAAATGGATAAGGTCAGAAGTATTCTAGCATAATTCCATGTTACATATGCGGCGTTCTACTGAGTTCATGCAAATACATACTTGTATCGAGTGCGAAATGTGAAATTCGCGGTGAAAAGAGAAAGTTAGTTTAATCGCGGATTTTTACAGCATAGCCATGTGCAAGGCACGCAAACGACCTTTTCGGTGAATCCTGGATCGCAGATGGCCCCCTAAGTCGGCTGGGCTGACTAAGCGAAGCCGCGAACCAGGGCGGGGGCGGAAGAGCGGAGGGCGCGTGCGGAAGCGCGAGACGAGGTGCCATCGAAGGAGCTGAGGGCGTGTGACACCGTCAAGACGGTCTGGGCGTGGGACGTGACCGCCGGGACCAACGAATGCGGAGGAGGAGGAGCCGGGAGTGCGCGCGGAGGCATGAGAGGAGGCGTCGCGGAAAGGGGTGGCCTGACCTCATCAAAATCGCGCGCCGGGGCACAAGAGGTGACGGCACGTTCGAAGTGCGTCGAAAGCGGATGTCCCAAAGTGGGCGTGGAGTGCGAGAAGTGCGCGGGTCCTGCGTGGAGAACACAACAGAGCCGCTGGAGACAGCAGGACGTGATCCGCATGCCTTGGAGCGTGATGGAATAGAACTGACCGTGATGACGCACGGACCGCGTTTGCGAACGAAGGACCACCAGACCAAAGGATGTCCTAAGCGGGTAAGGGACAGCCGGAATGCTGAGACTCGGAGGGGATTGAGGAGGCGTGACCGCGGGATAAATTCACACACGAGTTTGTGAAACGGCACAGCAAAATGCTGGTGGTGGCTTGGAACGTGATGGCCTGCAAGTGAGCAGGCCCCGGTCATGTTCCTGCTGCCCGGTCAATTGAAGAGACGGGTGTAGGACACACCAGCAGGTCGGAAAGGTGGGTAGGCCTTCAGAGCTGCCTCGGGGACTTTCTCTGAGTGAATGAACGCGGTCGTCCCGATAACTCTGCCAGCACGGTGATTGGTTGAAAGATAACTCACGGTGGGAGTGGCCCAGCGGGGCGGATTAAAATTAAAGGTTCATGTTGCAAGCAACCAGAAGGAATTCGCTGTTCTGCGCAACTGGGAGAAGGTGACACGGTGCGGTGTCGGGGGTATCAGAGGCTTCGCGGAACACATCTGGAGTGTGTGGGATGGAGCAGGAGGAGCGATGCAGGTCGTAGCGTTCCCGTCCGACAGAGGTGGGTGTCCGGCCCACAAATTTTTACGGTTCTTACAATTTTCACACAACTTTACTGTGCAAATTCCGGTGTGACTAACTTATCTCACTTTACTCTGCCAAAATGGCACTTTACACCACTTTACGCCTTACGTCCTCCGTTTCTCTATTACAACGCCCATAAAAAAACTCTGTTTTTTTTTCCTCCGAAAACAGCCCGCCGTCGTCCGCTGCGATTTTTCAGTTGTCTTTCTCGTGCTCAAACCGAGGCTCATCCATGCCGACCTCACCCTCTACGCATCTTGGACACATACCGGATTCGTGTCAATTAGGTAAGCAGCAGCGTGTCTCAGACTCACCGGCTCAGATCACAACCCCAAGCAACCTCCTCCTCCTCCTCCACCCTGGCCGCTGAAGGCTGCTGCCATGTTCTCGTCGAATCTTTCCATCCAA
The DNA here is from genome assembly GCA_038094155.1 of Pulveroboletus cf. aberrans. Taxonomy (NCBI): domain Eukaryota; kingdom Fungi; phylum Basidiomycota; class Agaricomycetes; order Boletales; family Boletaceae; genus Pulveroboletus; species Pulveroboletus cf. aberrans. The sequence continues at coordinate 26,967 of JBBPTO010000357.1, read as the reverse complement.
GCCATCCCTCCAGGTGGGGTCTTCGTTAGGTGGCGAGGAGTCTTCTGACGCTCCCAAGTCAGCTGATGTGTCCCGCTGATGCTCAATGGCCACCGCTCTCGCTCCTCTTCGTGTACCGTCTCCCCCCAAGCAAGAAGGTAGGAGGCCAATCTTTGGAATGCCACCATGTGTGTCTTACCTCTCATCCCAGGCCGCCGAGGCTATTGCTACTTTTTCGTTTGTAGGTTCACCCTCCCGGTCATTTCGTCTTGATCAAGCGTTCACTAGGTGCCGAGAAGCGGCCCGACTCCTTCAAATCGATGGACACATTGTCTGATGAGACAGCTCAGAGGACGACAAGCACCACGTACTACTCCGGACAAAATTCGTTGGTGAAGCGGACTATCTTGGATGTAAGTCCCGCATCTTACTCTTTGCGTGTGCTGCTTGACTGTTTGCAAGGTGAGGAACCACTCTTGAAGGTGTCAAAACGACGCTTTATTCTTTTCCCCATTCAATATCACAAGGTTGGTGTTTTCCTTTCGCCCACAACTCAAACTTACGGCTAGGTCAGATTTGGTATATAAAGCGAAGGTGCCCTTCTGGACCACAGAGGGGATGAACCTTTCCAGGGATCTTCATGACTGGAACACGCGTTTGAATGGCAACACACGTATGTACTCGCGTTCTTTGCTTACTCTGATGGTATTGTCAATGAAGACCTCGAAGCGCGAAGCTAACTGGGCTCCTAGACAGATCTTCGCCTCCATTTTCTGGCTCAAAAAGCATTGTTTGATGCCTGGTCTCACCTTCTCCAACGAGCTTATCGTCTGTGACGAGACTGTCGAAATCGAGCGGGAGCTCTTGGCAGGTAAGAGTTTGATATTGGTTACACGGCGGGCACTAAGTTCTAGACTTGGATGCGTTACCAGTCGTGTTGATTGGATGGTGTACAACCATGTGCGACAACTCTATTCGATTCCATGGACATGATTTCGTTACAAGGCAAGACCAATTTCTTCGAGAAGCACATGCATTTGACTATTCGAAAGTGGATACGAACTGGCACCATCGCGGCTTTTGATCAAGACGATGGATGACTGGATGAACTCAGTGGGAGTGGACGGATTCGTCTGTCAGATCCTCGTGCAGGGATTGCAGAGGTCAGTGGCTGGTGATGTCATTGTCTGTTGATTTCGAATTTGATTAACACTGGTTCCTGTCGTTCAGGGGCCCCCTATTGCATCTCTGCTTCGCACAACGATGGTGGGTCCCCATGTCGATGATGGCTGACAAAGATGGGTCGGTTGTCCAGCCATGCATTTAGAATGGCTCCGGGGGTGATGGTGCCTGCACAGTTTGTGATTGATTGTAAGAAGGACTACTGTCTTCTACTTGAGAGAGTTTGGCTTTAGAAGAATAGGCTGGTTGTGTGGCTGAGAGAAAGTGGACCAGGTAGATCCTGATGTTTTCAAGTCCAATCTCCTGAGGAAGTTCGATGAGTACTGGCAGAGGGGGAAACTCAACCATTTTTGTGAGGGAACGTCGTTGCCTCCATTCAGGACAGTTTACACTTTCGTGACATGTTGCTGCCGTTGTTTTTTGTCCACAACTGCTGAACCCAGGACTGCCCAGAGTGCCCTTGAATTTCAGATACAGCTTACCCCGCACGAAACGATCAAATCCTAATCTGGTTACTCAACCCAGGCCCCAGGGAGCATCCCTTGCGCAAGGTCACTGGCTTATAGCTGAAATGAAGCCTTCTTCTTCCCCGCCACAAACCCATCCACACACACCACTCTTGCGGAGAATCGCACATCCCTCACCGATTACCTATTTTTGGTAAGTGTGCGGTAATTCATTGAAACGGTCACAGAATAGCGCGGGTGGGGCAGCGGTGCTCCCTAACAAGAGCTTTTCCCAGCTCGAAACTGCTCCCGATCCCGGTCTGTCTTGAGTGTGCTATGCATAGCACAGCATTCTTGATCGAGCGGCCTTGATCCTTATAGATGGGACACAGCAAATAGACGGATAGCCGGCGGTCGGGAGGGTTAGATAGGCGGGCGAGCACCGAGACGAACTCTCTAGCCAGGTGGGAGATGGCGGAGTCCATGGTGGGAGTCAGGGGGGACAAGAGGGGACACAGGTGTGGTAAATAGAGATGGAATTCAGAGCATGTGCTAGGAGAAATACAGGCAAGTATGGACGGGAGGCAAAAACCTACATGAGAGTAGCGAAATTCCGGAAGTATGGGGGTAAAGGAGGGGGGTGAGCAAAACGGCCTTTGGAGGGAAGGCGTCCGCGCGAGATGGGGTCTGCAGCGTTGTCTGCCGGTTTTACCCACTGTACTGAAGGCCAAATGTTGTGATCGCAGAAAGTTGAGACAGTTTGACGAAGGAGAAAGTTTTGGGCTGAGTTGCATGAACGGCTGGATTTGAGGGCGCTGACAACCCCTTGGTTATCCGAGCGGAATACGAGGTGGCAGTCCTTAAAGCCTGCGTGGATGGCTGAGCGGAGGCCTAGGTCCAAGGCTGCCGTTTCTCCCCAGCCAATGTCACGGCTGTCTTGGTTCCAACCTGCGAGTAGTTTGCAGGCAAGCCAGCGGCCGTTTAATACAAGGCCGAGGCCGAAGGAGGAAGAAGCATCGACGGCAGCGGGTCTGTCCGGGATGCCGATTGTGACGCCCGAGGCCGGGGGAGGGGAAGAGGGGGTGGGAGGAAAGCGACCCGGCGGCGACTCCTGGGACGGGAGGTAGGGTCGGAGGCGCCAGAGTCCCCAGACATGGGGCGCGTGGATGCAGATGGGCGGGATTGGGTAAGACGGGAGGAGGGGAGATCGGGCGCTCGGAGCGGAGACGAAGACAGGGAGCCGTGAGAGCGAGACGCAGGTGGATGCAGGGGAGATGGGGGAGCCCAATGTCGAAGAGAAGGGCAAGATGCACGAGCCTCCCGCTCGTGCATATATAGGGCTCTTCAACGTCGGAGCCCGAAAGGCTTCCGCTGAGCGTCGATTGACGTCATCGGAAGCTCCCGTTACTCTTCTTGCGCACTCACCGGGGACAAGGCAGTGCCTCGTCCTATACTGGTCGCATTTCAGCTGAAGGGCACGTAGTGATTGAGGGGGATATTCCGCCCCCTAAGTACAACAAGCGCACCGCTACAATGCGGAGTGTCAATTTGTTAGCGAATATCTACGCCCGCTCAACACTTCAGTTTTCCGCTGACCCCTTTTATGCATCGCGACATCTCTAAAGTTGGATGGCCCCACATTCCTCAGTCTGATTTTCATCTTCTCCTGTATTACGTCGGGTGTCGAATTGAAGCTGCAGTTCTCGCACTCCAGGAAAGAGACCTAGATGAATGGCCCGCTGGCTGGGAAGACCGCCTGCGGGATGAAGCGGTATGAGATTCTCCGCTGGATTGTCTAGTTTTACACAAGCTAAGATGGATTTTACAAGGAGTGGCACCGCATCATCTCCTGGATTTATAACACAAGGACCACTGTCCCCATGCCACTTCCGGCCCCCATACCCCTGCTGGTGAACCTAGATTGGGACACCGGGAAATTGCAGCAGTCACTCAATAGTCTCTCCCAAGAACGCTTTTGCCTAATTGATAACATTCCGAAGCTGCTCTGCGGGTGGAATGAGGAACTAAAAGACAGCCTGGGATGGGAGTGGTGGAAGCCTGGAAATCATGAAATGCAGCTACCAGCAGAGAGAGAAGATGTTTTTTCCAAAGCAGTAGATTACTTTCAGGTGAGTATCGCACCATGTATTGGCCGTCATAAGGATTCATCTGTGTTGAAGAATTTGTGGCCTGTTGTTGAATCGCCATTCCATTCCCGCATTCACACAGACTTAGATGAACAGGAGACACGAGCTTTGGAACAACTGGAGGCACATATTGCCGCGATTGAGGATGTGGATAGGACCATCCGCCATCTGTGGCTTAGGCGGACACAGTTACGAGCACTGTTGAGAATGCCCACGTATTCCGCAGACGAAATATAATATACGCGTAATGCCCCCATTTGATCTTAGTCTGGTGACCAGCCCGTATATGAGGCATGCGCCACGATCGCAGATGAGGCAAACCGTTGACAGACGGTTTTGCAATCGCTCGGTCTGTACAATGAGAAGCGGGGTCGCACGAGAAATTCACAGGTGATGGGAAGGAAATTGCGAGACAACATTGCGCAAGTGCCTCGATCGTTTGCTTTGATGCTCTATTTGTCCACAACAACAGGCAGCAAGGTATAGGCTCACGTTTGAGCGAACTTCTGCAAGATGATGACCTGACAAGGCTATGTATATCAGGAGAATTTAGAATGTAAAACTAGGTACAAGATCGATTTGTGTGGTACATGCGTGTTTTCCTTGATGGCATGAGCCGTTTTGGAGGCACCCATGAGAAGGCGCGATGCCTGATTTCCGCTCTTTCCCCAGCTCTGGTTACGGGTCAATGGTACCCGCCTCAGCGCAGCTGGTCCCTTCGCCACCTCCATTCCTTTTTCCCTGCTTCTGTGGGCGGAATACTCACGACCCGCCTTTCACAGCGATTAATCGTACGCCACTTCTCTCGCCCTTGTCTCCTTTCCCTCCCCCCCTTCCCTCTTAAAGCCATCTTACAGCATGCTTCGCAACGTCCTTCCTGTACAGTACCTAGTTTCGGGGGGCCAGTCCCCTGAAAATCGAGTTCAGGGTCACTGCTGAGTGGCCCAGCTTTACTGGCTTCACGTCTTGGCACTTCGCCTTGCCCGTAGACTAATTAATGCGCTGAAACTGAAGCTATCTATCGCGTGCGACAGTGAATTTGCAATTCCCTTTGCACTGGAACAAGATTTACCAGGCTGTCTATCGACGGTCTGCCTCATCCGCAGGATCGCGGCACGTGCCTCATAGACAGGCTGGTCACCAGACCAGAGGCGAATGGGTGGCTGGGCGTACCAGAGATTCAATTCAGACAACTTCTGTTTTCACTGATGCAATCATTTCTCAGGCTGCTGCCTGTGTGAAGTCAAATTTAGAGCGGACAGTATCTCATCACTCTTAATCCATTTTAAGTCTAACCATCTGCCATGCATGTCTCACAGACTCTGCATCCCCCAATTCCACTTGCGTGCCACATCATACCAAATGGGCTGTCGTCTAGAGGCTGTGATCCTCCATCGGAAGGATATGAAAAGCAACAAACGGCCTCTCAAAGCTTGCTAGCGGATGTAGTATGAATTTCATTACACTCCCCTCATTATATTCTTTCGGGGAGAAAGAGGCTTCATCTCGGCGATAAGCCGGCAGTGACCATATACAAGGTCCGCAGCATCCAGCCATGCAACCTGATAAGGGTCCTTTCGAACTGAACCGGATGTATCATGTGGGTCCTCCCGTGCCGTAAGCCATATCTGAAACTAGTCAGAGTGGCGCCCCATCCTTACCATCGGTGATTTGCGACAAGGCAATGCTGAATAATAACTCAGAGCTTGTGGCCCCTTTCAGAGTTGCCGTTCCATCGTGCCATTCAAGAGAGGTTGGACAAAGAGGAGGAGGGGATCTTCCGAAAACTGGAGGCTGCAATGAGGGGCCCATCAGTAAAATAGCAATCATCTAATTTTGTCTTATTCGTCTTATTTGCGTATAATTTGGGCTTATTAGCTTATGGCAGCTTATGGTAAGCCAATAAGCCCGAATAAGATGCGAATAAGATGAATTAGATGTTTGCTATTTTACTGATGCAGGAAGTTTGAGGGTTTTAGACAAGGAAGTCGAACACTTGCGGGTATGGCGGGCCGAGGTCCACACATTGCTAGATATAATAACATGTTGTAAAGACGAAACCATAGAATAGTTGCACTAGTCACTATCACACGCCTTATCTTACACAGGGACGGTGAACTGGCTGGGCGTGAAGCAAAGCATGGTGGGGATTGCATGATAGGTGGAATTGGAAGATGACAACACCAGGATACAAGATAAGGGCAGCGGAGTGATTGCAAGGCAAGTCGCATTGTTGCAACTTAAGTTGCAGGGTGGGATTGCAAAATGAACCGGCAATATGTTCCAGTTCTTATTTTATGATTACACCACCACCCTTGTCTTGTAGGCCTGCCGTGTGCCATCTTGCAATCCCATCCCCTTTGCCTATGACCAATCCAATTCCGCCGCTCAGATGCAATCCCACTCCTAGTTTATAACACACATTATTCTTATTCGGACGGAAAGATTAGTGAGTAGGATGCGATCCATGAATACAGCAATCCCAATTTGTCAACTTCATTTTCCCATCATCATGTGGTATATTTTGGAATTAAGGGCGCATGAGGCTATTGGGTGTCATACATATCACTGCCATGCTTACAATGTAGGCCTTAGGACTTTTTTGTTACATTTCCACGGTGCATGAGAATCTTCATCACTAAGGGTCCGTGCATGAAGAATAGATGTGAATTTGCCGTAATTCACCACCCACCTTCAGCAACATGGACAACGACGACATAGATCATACCGACACTGAGAATCAGACTGACTGGAATTCAGAATATGGAGATCAGCCTGTCTTTACAGAGGATGAAGACATGGACAAGGAAGAAATGGAGGGGGAAACCTCTCTGGATGCTCATCCTAGCAGCTCCATTCCTGACTATCTGACAACGGGGGAAGTTTCCATCCTCATAAATGCCAAAGCCCGATGGTTGGGGAAAAAAGGAAGGCAGCGGACTCAATTGCTCAGACAAGTGGCCCATGAAATCCGCAAGCTACCTGGCATGGCAGAACTTGATGATGCAGAATGGGGTGAGCGGAAAAAGGTGAGTGAAACATAAAGTGTATCCATCAAATTAACATCCAAACCTCTCTGTAGAAATATAGGAATTGGCTTTACAACCAATGCCGCCGTGGAGAGGCCTATACTCGTATTCGTGTAGGGCGGACTTGGAATACTCGGGCAGTAGTCGGGGAGTTATTCAAGGAAAGGGTTAATGCAACTCTTGAAAAAAAATGCAGAGCGGATGGGAATCTGGATAGAGTCATCGACAAGACGGAAAAGATTGCTCATTATCAAGCCGCACTCACGGAAGTCATGGAAGGCCTGACAGAAGAGGAACGAACGGAGATGATGAACAAGGCAATCGAATGGAATCTGAGCAGAGGGCCACCAGATGAGGTAAAGACAAGGTATGTCATAGAAATACATTCTGCTTCAAGTAGCCATTGACTACCAGTACCCGTTGTAGCAACGCAAATAAACATGCACGTCGGGTATTCCGCGAGTTTGCCACGGAGATGTGGAGGTCATGTGGGATGCGTGTCATCATCCTAGGGGGATGGAAGAATGAGATGCAGGAAACTGTGACAGTAATGTAAATAGATCTTTTTTCCGTTATTCTTACCTGCCTGTTGAAATGCTTATATCTTGGCAGGGCGGACTTCAATAAGGAAATCGGGGGTGGTGAGGAGTTTCCACAAATTCAGCGGATCCGACGAGACTGGGAGTTGTACATTGGTCAACATCTGGAATGTGTGGGGGATCCAGTTGATTCAGATGTGCCAAGTTCCTCTTCGGAGTGTGAGCGGGCACCGAAGAGAAAAGCGGGAAAAAAGCAAATTGACTATGCTGCATTGGTAACCTCAGATGATGGAATCATCCGTCTTCCTGAAGTGAACAAGAAAGACCGCAATGAATTACAACGCATCGTCCGAGGATATATTACTGCCCACTATCGTAAGTTGTGTTATATATTGCAATGTCAGCACGGCAGAAAAATAACTGCGGTTTGTAGGTCGCGCTTGCGATTGCAATTCCATACGAGCACCATTCAAAAAGATCCATAACCGTATTCACGATATGGTTTTGCCGCGCCACCTACCTCCTGACTTCGACTTTCCCAACGATCCGAGCCATCTGAACATAGGTCCCGCAATCCGCTTAATTGAATTTTGGAGGTCGCTTGAGCAGCATCAAGACTCGTTCAAGTTCCATCATTGGCTGGATAGTGATGGGACTCTACAAAAGTCAATGGAGATCGATAATAATGAGTGGAATAACAAACCAAGAAACTCCCGTTTGCAATCGGCAAAATCGCATACGCGCAAGGGCAAAGAGCGTGCCGTGGTCAGTGAGGATGTTGGGCGCAGCGGAGACAGCAGAAATAGTGAAAGCGGAGCAGACAGCGAAGACGAGAAGAATGGTGAGGAAGGCAAGGTAAGTGGCGACAACAACCTTCGCGGCAAATCCACCAACTCACAAAACCTGTCTTGGGACAAGGCGCCGACCTGCGAGGAAGGAATAGAATACGCAGACGGCAGTGAAAGTGGAGAGGAGGACGATTATCATGAAGATAAATTTTCCACCAATGTGCGGATTCGATTCGATGATGAAGAACCCATCGACATCGCCCATCAGGCCCCGTATTCACCCCATGCTACACAGCCAAACCCTGCTGTATCTGGGATTCCCGGACCTCTCTTCGCATCGGACAGCCCGCAGTCATCATCTGCGCCTGCTTTAAAACCCACCACTGCCGGTTTTGAAATTTCTGCGGGAAATAAGACAAATGACCATACCAGAGATAGACAGCCGGTTGCTCGCACGTTTCGCTCAATAACACCACATTCTGCTGAAGCTGGGTTCCATGAGGCTTCTGCTTCCTTGGAGGATCCCCAACAATCATTCCAACCCGCTTCCCGGCCTGCTACCCCAGGTCCGACAAAGTCCAAAAAGAAGACAAAAAATAATTCTACTTCCTCCCGCCTTTTGACTGCAGCGGATGATCCGCAACAATCTCACCCTAGGAAATCCGCTATAAAAGGGGGGAACCCAGCCAATGAACCCGACCCATCTAGATCCGCGGGCCAGACTGATAATCCACCGCAGCCCTCATCTCCCGCTTATCCAACCCCTCTCAAAAAGCACAACGTACCCAACGAGCTTCGCCGCCCACCCAAATCTGTAAGCCGGGCAGGTAATACGCCACAGCCATCATCTTCCGCCCATTCATCCTCCTTGAAAAAGAATAATAAACCCGATGAGCCTCATCGCCCCTCGAAATCCCCAAACCAGGCAGACAATCCGCCACAACTCTCGTCTTCTGTTCGCCCATCCTCCCTGAAAAAGAGGAACGCACCCGACGTGCCACACCTTCCTTCCAGATCTGAGAAACAGGCGCATAATCCACCTCAATCTTCGTCTGCTGCTCATCCATCCTTGGAAAATCCTGCGGTTCGCTCACATGAAGGCCGCCCATCGAAAAGGGCTAAAACGGGCAACCTAACGGCAGGCGGGAACGTTGGTGAAAGCGATCCGCCTGTCCCCTTCACGGCAAATCATGCAACCCGCGATGCGCAGAGTGAGTTAAGCGGATCTCGGCAGGCCATATCTGCAGTAAGAGAGGATAATTCACATAGCGAATCCTTCTGCACCGACTAACCAGTATTTCCGCAGAATAATCAAAGGAACGAAGGTCATTCCAGTTACATGAAGAGTTCATTAGAACAGGCAGAGCGTCGCTCCAACCGTGTAAGAAGGACGCCGGCTCCACGAGACGCTGATGTTCCGACACCCGAGAGAAAATTGCCTAAGAAACGAAAGGCGCGCGATTCTAATGCTACCATAACCTGGCCGTCTAAAAAAATGAGAGGTTGAACCGCGTCCATACCGCTTCCCCTTACCACAATGCAGACACTGAATATTATGTATCAATCTGACTTGAACACACTCCCCCTTGATGTTTATTGCAATACATAGTGCTACAAGATATCCTATACCGCATTCCCCACCGAACACCTGCGAGACCATAATGAGTCCCTTTGCATATGCCTTCAGCTAACATCATCGATCTTGATGAGCACCTGCCGCAGGGGACCGGACGACAATGGGGGCGAGGCGAGACGGCGGAATCAGGGTCATCGGAAGACCCTGTGTCTAGACCAAGCGAAGCGGAAGCGTCGCGAACGCGAGCACAGACGCAGACGTCCACGGTGAGTTCAGGGGGGTCGACTGAGGGAGAGAGAGCACGCGAACGCACCTCGAGATCCCAATGAGCCACCACCACCACCCAAAAAGCACATGCCGCGACCCCAAGCGTCGAGCTTGAGAGGAAACGGAATGAATGTTCAATCTTCGACGTCGGCGGTACTGCAGCTGAAGCTAATGCGCCCGCACCGCACAAGGATGCCGAGGACCCTTTCAACGACCATGGAACGCGTCGGTGTGTATGCAGGAAGACCAGGAGCGCTGGGAGAGGGAGTACTCCCCAGCGGTGACCCGAGACGAGCTAGATGCGCCGGATCAGGAAGCGGAGGCGTTGGGACGATACTGGAGCGCCAAGGACGCTAGGAATAAGCGGATGGAGCTGCAGAACACATCTGAAAATCACCACAACGCACCGCAGCGTCCAAGGAGGAGGAATTAACCTGAGAGGACTCGAGCTCGAGACGAGGTGGCCAACCCAGGCGGCAAGCTGTGCATACCTGGCGACATCCACAGCCAAAACTCCCTAGAAACGTCAAAAACGAGCGCATTGGCGAAATGATCGCACCTGAAAGAGATAGAAGGCCAGGAGGCCTGGATGGCGAGCAAGCCGAGTCGGAAGATGCCGTAAACGATTTGGAACGTATGAACGACGGGAATGGAGTCGGAACGGATGGGAGAAGGATGGTGCAACGAGCAGCGCATGCTACGACTCGATACGAGCCACTACGAAGACGCTGGCTGACATCAAGTTGAGTCAGCACACGATAAGTACGAGACGGCGAACGCACCTGGACCATCCACACCACCTCCCAAGCGCCACAGGCGGTCTACCAACCATCCGAACCCACTGCGCCGACGAGGACCATCAAAACGCGATCCAGAAACGTCAGTCGAACTAGATATGCTCGCCAACTCGTACAGTCACGCCAGGACCTAATACGGCGGATCTGACGCATCGAACTGGTTGTATATGGATTAAAGAACCCGCGTAAGTCGATCGAGTCGAGGTAGTCTAGTGACCAGGCACGTCTATGAGGCACGTGCCACCATCCTGCGGATGAGGCAAACCGTCGATAGACGGTCTGGTAAAATTGGTCGGGGGGCTGAGCGGTTTCCCACCAGAACGTGACTTGTATCTAGTGTTCAAAGGTCCGGTTGCTGAACCGCCAAAAGACCGGTAACCGAACCGGACCGGACCGAATTGCAACCGGACCGCGGTTGCGGTTGCGACAGTAGGACAGTGGTATCGGTTGCGGTCTTTGGTGTTGCACAGTGCATGCAAAAAACCGAGCGGCAACCGGTCCTGACCGGTCACACAGGGAACTAACATAGGAGGCCTAGTACCAGTACTACGGTTACTAATGGAGAGACAAAATTGAGCTAGGTAATCATGATGACATTAGTGTGAACGTGAACTCAAAGAACCTCTTTGTCCTACTTACCCAACTCCACCTCTCATACTGTGAGTTCTCCGAATTCTGTAACAGGAATCATGCCCACAACAGCTGAGTGGAGGACTAGGAAGGGGAATATGACCATAGTCTGTATCTAGTGCACATGATGTGAACCCAAAATTTGCCACCAGGCAGGTTTGAACCCAGCTGCTCAGGCAGCAGTTTCGACCATGCAAAAGGTCTCATCAGAGGGCTTAACCGCTGCCCTAACTGCACCCATTGACTATGACCATCTACTTTCACATCTAAGTGGAAGTATGCCACTAGTGTAGTACTGTGACTTGAGTTACCAGGGTATTCTGGACTCTAAACCCAACCTAGTGAAAGTTGCTTAGGGTTGGGCTATGACTGAGGACCTTTCAGCCATATGACCTGCTTAGGGGCTCCCCCCCCAAGCAGGAGTCATGCAGGTGATCATGTGACGATTTGTGCAATGGGTGTCTGTGCATGTTCAATCATGTGAGTAGTCACGTGACTGGACCTGTTGGTGGCATGGACAGTAGAAGCTGTCTCCTAAGATAGGTGACTATGTCCTATTTTGATAATCCACTGTACACTAGATTCACTTTTGCATGGTCCGAAATCAAGTGATGCCTAAGAACCTGCAATTGCTCAAACTTGTCTGTGCTGAGTCAAGAACAGTGATCAGTTGCAATCTCAGCACCAGCGGAAAACAGGCGCTCGCATGGTACAGATGATGCAGGAATTGCACAGATACCCTTTGCAATACATGACAGAGTCAGATAGGTGTGAGTTTGTTTCTATAATTAGTTAGTAGATTGTGCAAACAAAGTATTGGTGGGCTAATGACTTACCAACCACCACTGAATGACATTTCAGACTCTCAATCTGACCATCAGAATGAGTAAATTTTGCTGTGCACTTCTCGGAGAAGATGGTAACTTTCATCAGCTCAGCACTTCTTGGTTTTCAGCACAGTGGGTAGTGGCACCTTGGGCTCTGAGCCAACATCATCCGATGTATCCTGATATAACTAATGTCAGATTTTGCAGGTTTCATCAATACAAGATGCATGATCACCTCTAGATCTTCACCCTCCTGTTCACCATCGTCAAACCTCACCTCTTCATCATTAACAGATATCACCTTGACCTCTTTGATTGTTGACAACTTTGCCATGCCAGAGTCACTTTGCATCTGTTTCTGATGCTTTGTTGTATCAGTAAGATATTTTCCGGTTTCATCAAGATGTCCACTGTCCTCATCACTACTGGTCTCAGCTGCTCATTTCTTCCCTTTCTGTTTTGGCAGCATTGCTGCTTTCATCTTGGGTAGTCTTGACTGTGGCACTGTTGGAAGCTTTAAGGTCACTTTTCTGCTTTGCTGTGATTTCGGAGCCATAGTAGCCTGAGGGGTTATATAGTGAGAGACTGGTTTGAAGCAAGGTCATTTACAAGAAATTTTTATGCTACTAGCTGCAATGTATCTAACACATTGTCACTTACTCTGTCTGATTCAAGGTTCACAATTTCACTTTGTGTTTTTATACTTCGACAGACTTGGACCACACACAGCGATTATTGTATAAGTACATACTGACTTGTGTCGAGTAAAATCTTGTAGCCAGGCTTGCCAATGGTCTTTGACTGGTTTTGGTCATGACCGGTTGGCAACCAGTCCTGCTCGAGACAGGTGTATTTGAAGACCAGTTGCGGTTGGTTTGGTTACAGTTTGATGATTTTGCTGACCTCACAAAGACCGGTCTTGGTCTGGTCTCATGAAATTTACCTACCAAAACCAGACTGAACCAGACCTTTAAACACTACTTGTATCCAATGAAAAAAACACCAACTTTGCACTTAGAAAATTATTTTGAGCACTTTAATACTTGAGAAGTGTTGACTGTGTCTGTGGGGACCTTGGTCCATGGTTTGGACAAAGTTACAGTGGTGTGCGAAACTAATGAAATTACGCAAGAAATCTGAGGCATGTCAATGGCCCCCTACACATCCAAATGGGAAAATTACAGGATGTGCCAGCCCCAGAAAATAACTTTTGGGTGCCAAGCCAATATTGGCTATGGACTTTTGCTGTACACCTACCATAAATCAACAGTATACAGAATCAGCACCAAGGACTTGGGCTCCATATAGTGTCAGGTAGAAAATATGAGTGTGACATTGCATAAGGCCAAGCAAGATACAGAATCTGTGTCAGAGCAGTACCTAACAGAGTTTACAGGACCCATATGTTTGGGGTATGGATTCCATACACAACGTGGAACATACCGCCTGTACATACTGAGTATTGAATGTGTACTAAATGTATACAGAGCCTGCAAGGGCGTATGAAATTCCTAGCACATAGTGTATAACATGTAACTCTCCAGTAGCTGAGTGAATGATTCAGTGACAGAATCAAACACAATGTACTTCAAATGCCATCAGCACCTTACAGCAGTTACAATATAGTCTCTTGGATCTCCCCAGCGGGCAAGAGAACTTGGGCAAATTTTGTGAGCGATCAGATCACATGATCAAGGTTTATTGTCAGCAGTTCAGCACTCAGTGTTCAATGTTCAATTTCAACCCACAATGTAAGCAGACACCATCAGCTTCAGTTGTTTGACAGGTGTACATATCTCACATTGTGATAAGTGGTAGTTGTGCCAACTTAATCATTCACACACAACACTTATGCCAGGCAGACTAGGAGACTGGCAAGTCCCTTGATGAGACGCAACTACAGACAGTCAGCTATGTACAGTTGCACCACCCTGCTGCTGGAATCAGAACCACAGCATGGCAGTATATACAGGCATAGCACATTCACCCCAAATGTATGTATATACTACATGTTTGCAGTGCATTTCCTTCCCATTGTACGAGTGCACATGGAATGGGTGTGAGCCACACAATGAGTGTACACTGTAGTCACGTCTGTATTGGGTACATGTCTGGTATGCAGCCCATACCAGAAATCACATGCAGGATGGGGTCACTACCAACAGGATGGATCAGGTAAATTTTCGATTTACAGTTCACACCAGCCCCAGAAATGACTGAGTAAGCATTGGCTGTGTATGAGCCTGATCAACCTAAATAAAAACATGGGTTCCATACATTTTTCGATTGGATGTGTAGGGGAGTACAGAATGACCTGTAGTGTACTTATCACTTCCCTACAAGTCTAATCCCTGCTCATATCTCTACATGGTCAACCATCAGATCAGTAACAACCTGAAGGAGGCTGCACTGTGGTTGTGAAACCATGGGTGGGATGTCTTACTGAGGTAACCTGTATGTCCTCAGTAAGTCACTGAGGACATAGTAAACTAGCTACTGTCCGATGAAGGTATGCTTATGTAAGCTACCAAATTCGTCTATGCGAAATATATCCAACACTCCCCCTCAAACATGGAGGTAATGTTTGTAAGTATGGGGCATCTAATGCAGAGGTTGATTAAAATGTATAATACCTCTCAGAGTTCCGCTATAAGGTATGTGCGTGTGTCTGTGAGTCCGAGTTGACTTGCGGTAGGTCCGACGTGCAACGCTCGAGCGGTTGCCCGATTTGGTATGTCACGGCTCGCAGTGCGCTGGGTATGCGTGCGGTCGGCTCGATCGTCACCTCCGCATGTCGTGAACTATAAATCAATATATGGCTTTTATATACCATGTACAGCCTATTCGAGGCGTTTTGGTTGTCCGATACGGCCTTGACGTGACCGCATGGTTTGGTGAGCGTATTGCGCTCGACTGACTCTTCTAGGTGGCGTCCTGAGTCGTCCTCGTCGACGCGGTGGATTCGGGTTGTAGCAAGGTCGTCTGGTGTGGACTGGGAGTTGCTTGGGTGGTCCAGGTGCACGCACCGTCTTGTGCTTCTCGTGTCGGCGCTGACTCGACTTGACTCCAGCTAGCGGTCGCGTTTCGACCCTTTTTGAGTCGCGCTGTGCGCTGCTCGTTGCGCCGTCCTTGCCCCATCGTCTCCTGCCTGTTGCAACGCCGTCTTCATCGCTTCGGCGCCTCTGATCGTCTCTGTCATCTCCCGATCCGATCTCTTCGACATCCCGAACTTCTGGCCCAGTGTCTTGACTTAGTGCGTTCATTTTGTCGACGCGTTCGCTCCTAACGTTTATAGGGTGTTTCCTCCACCTGGGGACGTCGCCTGGTGGGTGCAGTTCGTCGCCTGGATCGTCCAGCTCGGTTCGAGTCTCTGCTGGTGAGTCTTTCTGCTCCCAGTTCTCCCGGTTCCCGACTGATGCACTCTGCGGTCCATTAGGTCCATTCCTAGGGTCCTTGTCGTGGCTGGGTGCTCCCGACAGGTCCGCATCGCCTCTTGTATCCCCACCATCGAAGCTTGCAGGTATAACCCGCTCCCCCTCAAGCTCGAGGCTTGGGGGTTCTTCTGGTTGTGGTACAGGCTCGTCTGATGGTGGTGATGGCTCGTGGGGGTTTCGAGGTACGTCTTCATCGTCCCATGAGGTGCGCTGATCGTCTTCTTCAGCACTCGACGTCGATCGCTTGCGCTTCGATGCGCTCACTCCCTTCCCTGCGATCGACACTTTTCGGTGCGTCGTCGCGTCCTCCACCTCGTGTTGCGCATTATGTTGTGCTTCTCCGACTTCGCCTTCGCAGTCTGCATCTGCGCTTCCATGCGCGACGCTCGCGTTCCGTCCGCCGTCGACGTATCCGCCTGGCTCGACCTGTATGGTTGCAGGCGGTTCTTCTTCACCGTAAGTCCCGCGTGCGCGTTCCTCTGCGCTGACCATTTCTTGCAGGTCGTTTGGTCCGGTTTCGATATCGCCAGATTCGATGTTGTCGCCCGGTTCGACCTGTATGGTGTCCGGCTCGAGTTGTATGCCGCCGCCTTGTGCATGCGCTCCATCTGCACTATCTGGTGGCTCGGTCGGCTTCCTGGGTCGACGCTCTTCGCTGTTGCCGTCTCCCGACTTCCTCGGCACTTGTATCGGCCTGGTCGACCCTCACTGTGCCCTCGACGTCCGTCTCAGCCTTCTTGACCTCCGCCGCACCCTCCTCTTCGCCGTCCCGTTCCTCCATGCCAATTGGCTGGTCGGGCGGCTCTGTGGGCGCGTCTGGATGACGGTTGTCGTCACCCGGCGTGTCCGCAGGGTCTTCCGACGGTCTCGTCTTTGCCGTCTTGCCGTCTTCGCCTGGGTCTAGTTCACTATGCAATGCGCTTCGTGCGCTCGCGCTCGCCGTCATCGGGTCGTCGTGTGGATCTTCTGATGACGCGTTCTCCTCGGCTGTGGTGCCATCTTCATGCGCAGTGAGCTCGCTGCTCCCGCCGCTCGACCTCTAAGTCCAGCTCTCCCCCTCGAGTGGCATGCTCTGGGGTTTCTCCAAGTCCAGTACGTGGTCTTCTTCAGCTTCGTCGACTGACTGCCCAACTAGGGCTTCCTACGTGCGCGCGACCGTGTCGCCGCCTCTTTCATCGTCAACTCCCGTTCCAGCATCCTTTACGCCTCCTGCTACCTCCACTCGGCTTTCTCCTTGCGTTTCTGTTTCGCTCGGTGCCGGTACGGCGTGCATGGTGGTCGTCTCGACCGGTGGGGTGCCTTTCGGCTTGTGCGATTGGGTGCGTTCGAGATTCTTGAGTTTCTTGCGCTGTTCGTCCTCCTCTAGACTCTTGAGTAAGTAATCGAGCTTCTCCTTTTTGCTTTCTCCTGGCTTCTCGAACAAATGTTCGTTGTTCAGGAGTGAGTCGGAATTCTTCGGGAGTTGGACAGTTGCGTGCGCGAGTCTTGTGTCCATATTTCTCACAGTCTTCGCATTAGCCTGAGTCTGTATGGGGTCAAAAGTGGTCTTCGACATTGACAGGAAAGTGCAGAGGCACACGCTGCCAGTGGATGATACTGCAGAGGGCTAGTTTGTACTGGCGCATCAGCAAATTACTATCATCTGGACAGAACTGGATAGAGCTGGACAGAGCTCCAGCATTGCCAGACTGGTCCAATCTGTAAAGTCATGTACAGTAACACTAATTCTGTTACATCCTGTAGAATTCTGTGAGATAGGTAGAGTTCTGTGTATTTCTATAAGGTAAACTGATGTTCTAGCACACTGTGGATCTGTAGATTTCTATAGATCTCTATTATGCAAGCAGGCATCTTTACTTATTAGGATACATGAATAGGCCCATGCCCTTGCTCCACCGCCACTGTCGCATCGTCCCAGCCGCTCCGTCACCGTGGTCTGGTCGTGGTCGTGGTCGCAATCGCACCCCTTGGTCGTGTCGTCCCGGTCACGGCCATCTCCATCGCGGTGGTGGTCGTGGTCTTGGTCGTAGTCATGCCGCCCGCCATGGTGGCCGCATCGTCCTGATTGCGTCCGCGCCGTCGCGGTCGTGGTTGCACCGCTTGTCGGGTCGCTGTGGTCGTGGTCGCGCCACCATCGCCGTCGCCATTGTCGTCGCGGTTGTGGTTGTGGTCACGCCGCCGCCGTCATGGTCGCGTTGCGGTGGTTGTGGCGCCAACGCCGTCGTCGTCATGGTGGCCGTCCCGTCGCGGTATGCCGTCCCCGTCCTTGTTCTGGTCGTGCTGTCATCCAGCAGCTACGGCCGCCATTCCGTCACTGTCATGGTCGCCTTGGGGTCGCAGTTGCGAGCCACGCGTCGCGGTGCCGTCGTGTTGGTGGCCGTTCGGGGACCGTTGCGGTGCGGTGGTGGCCGTGCTGCTGTTGTCGTCGCCATCCCATCGTTGCGGTCGCAGTCGCGGCCTGCGCACCACGTCGCCGTCGTGGTGCGGGAGTCGTGGGGTGGCCGCCGCACCACCAGCCGCGTCATGGTGGTGGCGCTGGTCACCGTTGCGTCGGTCGTGGCGGCATCGCCGTGTTCATAGCGGCCGTCCCGTCACCGACGTTGTCGCATCGTGGTCGCAGTCGCGACCTGTGCGCCATGTCCCCGTCATGGTGCGGGCATCGTGGGGTGGCCGCCGTACCACCAGCCGCGTCGTTGTGGTGGAGCTGGTCGCCGTGCCTTCATTGTGGTGACGCTGCCATCGGCGCGTCGTGGTGAGGGTGTCATGGCCGTGTCCCCCTCGTCCCGTCGTCGCCGTTGCGTCGGTCGTGGCGGCGTCGTCACCATGTCCATAGCGGCCATCCCGTCGCCGACATTGTCGCGTCGTGGTCGCAGTCGCGACACGCGCGCAACGCCGCCGTCGTGGCGCGGGCGTCGTGGTGGTGGCGTCGGTCGCTGTCCCGTCGCCGTGGCCGTATTTCGGTCGTCGCATCGCCGCATCGTCGTCGTCGTGGTCACGCCGTAGTCACGACCCGCGTGTAGCGACGTCGCGACGTCGTCGCCGCTGTTGCTATGCATGGTGGGCGTGAATGTAGTAGGCGGTTGGATACAGCAACCACTTACCTGGTAAGGGCCATAAATGGCACTGGGGGGATGCGGTGGATGGCGTTTTCTAAGCGTGGTGGATGTTGGCGGCAACGTGGTTGATTTCACGTCATGTGACCTGTCAAGAAAAAAAATGCCAAGTTCCGCGACCATTAGGAAATAGTTTTGTAGACTTACCTAGTGTTCCTAAGGTACTATGTCTGTAACCCATTGTCGAGCTGTCAGCACTGTCAGTGAATTGTGGTTGGCTGCGTCAGATGTATCTGTAGAACTGGAGAGGTCTGTGGGGCTGGAATCTGTTGGACATCAAGGGACCACTCTGAAATAATCTGTGCAGCTCTGTGGGATTTTTGGGGATTTGCTGATGAGTGAGCTAAATGAATGACACTAGATTGAGGCAGTTCCCTTGTTGTCCATGCGTTGGTGAGTTTCTCGTGGATCGAGTTTCAATTACTCCAATACTGAATTCGAAGATTCTCAGTACGGTCGTTGAGGTTTATTGATGCTTATCACAAGGGCCTCAATGGTACACAGGCAGCCTGGGCAATAAAGAAGTACCGTAGCCACCATGCTCTCCCAACGACTGTTATGCATGATTTCGACAAATCACTCCCAGTTCAAGCCACAACATCCTGATTAAATGATCTCAGATGTATGTACATACAACCAGCTAATCCTAGAATCATTTTCCGTTCTTGAAGTCGACTCGGAGGCCATAACGATGGCAGGACTTAACCATGCTTGCCAACCATCGGCACACTTCGGCATCCCTTGAAAGCCTTGTTCTTGCACAGCGTCACGGTCTTGTCACTTCACGTGATGTTGGTCGGTTTCGCAAGTCGTCAACCTTACCAAGTGGAAAAAGTGCCGTAAAAGGGCGGATAAGGACACGAACAAATTCCTGATGCACGAGCCACCACTACCATACGACAAGCCCATACTGAGACAATCCCCAGAGCGTCGTACCCGAGAGAGTAGACTGGATGTTCGAGCTTCGACATCGGCGATACGGGAACCCATCTGGAGCATTTGGTCACGACGAGGATCCTAGGAACAGACCTAAGGAGGCGAAGAACGCGTCGGAACCGAAGCAAGAACGCCGGGAGCGCTGAGAGAGGGAAAACTCACCGGCAGAAGGTCGAGACGGACCGGATGTACTGGCAGACAGCGCGGAGGCGTCGGCACCATGCCGGAGTGCTAAGAACGCCAGGAACTGACCGAATCAACTGCAGGACGTGACGAATCGTCAATGGAGACGAAAGGAGCGGGAGGAGGAGGAGAACTCACCTCCATGGGCTCGAGTCGAGCTGGACGTACAAGCGGAGGCATCGGAACGATACAGGAGTGCCGAGGAAACGTGCTGAAGAAGGCAAAGAACTCACCAGAACATCAGCACGAAGGTTCAGAGCGAAACCAGACCAAGGACTCACCTTGGAGGGCTCAGGGAATTCACGACGAGACGAACAACTCGGGAGGCCAACTGCGCATATCTGGCGACATACACGATGTCCTGAGAAGGCCTAGAAACGTTGGGGACGAGAGAAACGACAAAACCAGCGTGCCAGGACTGGATGGACGGCCAGGAGGCCACTCAGGCGAACAGGTCGAATCGGGAGGCAACAGAAGCGGCTGGGGATGCCGGAACGATTGCAGAAGCGTCGGGCCAGACGGGAGGAGATGGGGAACGGACGGTGCAACGAGCAGTACACGCTGGGACTCGAAACGCCACCACTAGCTGAAGAGTTGAGCCAACACGAGCAAGACAAGTACGCAACAGCGCACTTACCTGGACCGCCCACACCACCTCCCAAGCACCACAGATGACCTCGAGACCGACTGGAGGATCGGATTTGTGCGGGATTGCAAGATGTGTGGTGGACAGACTGAGTGCGATGCAACTTGAAGGCGCGGTCACTGTGGGGATTGGGACAGGCAAGAGGATGCGGTTGGTCATGGTACAAAAAAAGCAGTATTACAAGACGAGTCGGATTGAGAAGAATCATCATGGGTGAACAGGAACTTGGGCGGGATTACAAAATGGAGTACCGCTGTACAAGATAACACAGTGATTGTAACTACTCTGTATTGTGCAACAGGAGACATGCAGTCGTGACTGTCGTCCATCAGAAAACTACTCGACGACCTCGGACTGATTTGGGAATTCCATCATACTCCGCTTGCCGTTAATATTATCCAGCGCAATGAGACATTTCGCCAGACGCTTCAGCAGCCGTCGACGTCGGAGCCATGCACCTTGAAGCTGATTCTCGTAGATCTGCAACATCTGTCGGATGGGGCGGTCTAATACGTCATTCGATGGGAGTGGAGATAGCATAGGAAGGTCGGTGAGCGTCCGCCTTGCTTCTGCCGCTTCTGGAAATCGTTGGAAAATGCTTACGGACCAGACCACTGCGCTCACCTCGAATAACATTTGCATAGAGTTCAAGCTGCTCCGAATTAAGGCGGGTGAGCTCTTTTTGCAATAGCTCGCCATCTCATCACGCATCCGTAAGCTCCAGACCAATCAGTGAATCTGTTCGGAAGCTTACCTGGATAGCAGAGCCGGTCTTGCACATTCTCCAAGTATGCGGTGCGCGGTTCAGCCTCCCGGAGGACTGAGACATGGTCTGGAAATTGCCGACCGAGCGGGCGGAGGCGCCCAGATGATTGCAAAGGGACTGCGTCACCAGACGCTGCTGTGTCGATTATATTCTCTGTGGAAGAAGTCTCTTAGGGGAGATCAACAAGGGAGATGTTAAAATGCACCTTCCAGAAATTGCACCCCACTCTCTGTAAACTTCGCGTGAGAAATCCCGTGTAAAATGAAGGGGGATCATGCCTTGAATGATCGTCTCCTCCCCAGCTCGATCACCCTCTGCATTCGTCTCATTTTCTCCTGGTGTTATGCGACTGGTTTCCGCCATCTCGAGTCGACAATCCGCACCTTGAGTATCTGCGATATTCTCTGCAACTATGCGTTCCGCTACCTCCACTTGACAATCATCTGACCCCTTCCCGTCAGACCAACAAGTCGGCGGGGATGAAGCTTTTGGTATTGAAAGTCTCCGCAGCGCACCCCACAAATCGTCAGTTCCTGAATATTCGCCATTATTGTCGTCAATATTTTGTGAGGGCGGGCGAGTCGTTGTCATCAGCACCGCAGCAAGATCTGCCGAGTGCACTGGCTGAGCGGCCTCTGCGGAGGTCCTACACGATGGCGGAGAAGAAGACATCCTATCATAATGGCCGACGCTATTGGGGGTTGGAGAAGACGGTCTTGCCTGGGCGGCATGTCTGGATATCTCGCGGGAGGGCGGAGAAGGTATCTGCACCTTTTTGAGTCTCTCCAGCACGTCCAAATCATCTGCAGTGCTTTTCCATCGTTCAGGACGTATTCCGCTCTGTTCAATATGGCTATCCGTCAGTGACCCATCGTCAAATTGAGCGGCGCCCACGGGCAACTCTGGCGGAGGTGGAGAAGGAATCCGCATTCTCTTTAACTTCTCTCGCACGTTATTTGCGGTGTCGTCAGTAGCTTTACGCTTTCCAGACTTTGAGAATGTTGGCCAGATGAGGTGTAACTGTGCTGAAATCAAGTAAAATACTGCGTACTTATCTACGGCGGAAACCTACCTTCGGGGGCGAACCTGACCTTTTTTTCCCCAGCAGACATTATATTTTGGACCTGGGAAACGGCAGAGAGATAGGCACTTCAAGTTGAGGGAGCGGAATGCCGCTGTAAAATAACGGGCCAGAACAATAGCAGTCCGCCGAACCACAATCCGCCGACGCCGTGGGAATTCCCGCATACATTTTGGCGGCCGCTAACGACTCTTCTTCAAGACCCCGCTACCGCGCTGCATTCTCCATTTAAATCCGCTTCAACTTTCTTCATCTCCAATATGAACGCCAACATTATCCTTGAGAATGCTGCGTCCCGTATAGCGCAAATAATGCTTGAGAAAGTGGGCACGAAAGAGAAATGGTTGGAAGCTATGCGGGATATTGGCAGAGAGCAAGTGCGTAACTCGTCACTAACGTTCAACCCATCGTGCTAAAGGCTGCCATATGGACTACATAGGAAACTGTTCGGAAGGTAGTCATGAATGCGACTTATGTTCCAGAGATCCTGATGGCGGTTGAGGATAATTGGGCAAAGAACAAGTACGAGTGGCCGGATTGGAAGAAGATCTGCGATACATCATACAGAGACTGGTCTACGCATCCCTGGTATCCAAAGGCGGACGATCCGGAGGCGGCCGGACCGACCATTCGGACAAGTGCCGCCCGTCGTGGGCATCGCGCAGGCAAGAGCGCGAGAGAATCGGAGACACCCAGCACGGAGCCTGATGGGAAGGAGAAGGAACAGCCGCGAAGTGAAAAGGAAGACGAAGGAGGTATCAGCAAGGGGAAGGGGAAGGCGCGGGCTGCAGTTGATGGAGAAGATGAAGATGCAGGACGGAGCGACAAGGACACGCGGAAGAGGAAGAGAGGTGACAAGGGCGAGGCTGAGAATGTCCACGAGGCTGATGAAGACCTGGAATTCAGGGTGGCAAGATCGAGCAGGTATCGACGATCGCACAGAGCGCGGGCATCGCCGTCGGACCCCGAGATGGACAAGTCCCCCCTTTCGTCCCCTCCTTGCCGTGAATCCTCCCTCACAGATGACATTGAAGGACCGTCGAGATCCAAGCCCTGCATCACCCAGCACTCCGCTACCAGAGAGAGTGAAGACGACATTGTAGAGGTCGATTCCCCTCGTGGTCGAACGAGCGAGCGATGCAGCCGACGACACAGGACGTTTACCAGCTGTTCCCCAGGGAGCCAGGTCAAGAATGCCTGCGTAGGATGTGTTAGGGACAATGCAAGGTGTTGTCCAAGCGCCGACGGCGGGGCCTGCCACACTTGCCAAGGCCGGAAACGGCAGTGCAGCCATGCAGGACGAAGAGGTCGCGCACGCTCCACCAGTCGTCCTCCAAAACGACGCCGCTCGTCGACCCCCCCTCCCGCAGCTTTTTGCAAGGCCCTTCCTGAAACCACCGCGACCAAGCCACCTTCGAAGCGACCCAAAACCACTTGCACCCAAGGGAAATCATCTGCCCCTACTAAAGAACGTCTGTACCTCCGGTTGCCGCCAATCAAATCACAGAATAATATCAAGCGCGGTCCTCCTATTGGCGTGAAAAGTAAGTGATTCGAACCATTCTGATTCTTAAGTTACTCGCACTGACATCCCGCGCACCCAAAGAAACAAAAGTCCAAAAACGTACGTATGCTTTCTCGCTCTACCTTCAATGTTCTTTGTTGAGATGATTCTCTCCAGATGTCGAAGTGGTCCTCCCCCTTCTTTCGAACCTCCGCTCTCAATGCGCCAGTCCCGACCGTCGCCCTGCGTCTTCTGATGCCACAGCCATTTCACAAATATCCAACTCTACGGATTTATTTGGCGACGAGATTGATGAAATTCCTGAAACCGCAACCACCCCTCCCTGCGGTACCTTCACTCATTCTTCCACTTCCACACAGCCAGTTGCACCCGCTGCGACCACACCCACCCCTCCTACGTCCTCGCCCTCGCACCAGGAGTCTCTCGCTCCAGTTTCTTCACAGCTACCCGATCCCCCTGCGACAATATCTGCCACTCATCCCCCTTCCCTCTGTCCCTCTGTCCCGCTTGGTACCTCCAAGCATAGTCCGCCACAACCGATCGCCGCCGACATCTCCGACCCCGCCCACTTATTAGATGATGAGGTTAGTGTAGTGCCTGCACCTGCAACCACTCCTCCTAGAGCCACCTCCGATCCTCCTGCCCCTCCTATCTCCACAGAGGCTGTTTCACCCGCCGCGACCCCATTCACCGCTCCCGCTTCCCCACCCGACCAGACTCCCCCCCAAGTTTCCATACAGCAGACCGACGTCCCGGCATCTAATGCCACTACACGTCGTTCTTCCCAACGTCGTTCTGTTCCTCCAGGCGCATCCCAGCTCACTGTACCCCAAAACGTCATGCAGCAACCCGACGTCCCCGCGTCTAATGCCACTACACGTCGTTCTTCCCGACGTCGGTCTGCTCCCCCAGGCGCATCCCAGTCCACTGCACCCCAACAAGTTCGGCCCATCTCCCGCCGTAACTCAGCCCGCCATTCTGTTGTGGTACCTGCACCGAGCTCTGCAAATGCGTCTCGTGCTGCCCTAGTCTCAGATAATGAGGGGCTCTTTCCAGGACCTGGATATACACTCAATGGGAGGCCGTTGCCATCTGCGGACCAGGTGGAGCAACTACGTGCGGAGGTTGAACAGCTTCGTGCTGACAACGTGGAGCTGCAGCAGCGCATGGATAGCTTATACCGCATTGTAGAGGCCATCCGCGTGCATCAGATTAGGGGCGATGAGCGCAATATGTATACTGGGTCGGACGATCCATTTCTTCCCCAGATGCCATCTCACACCAGGACCGCCCCCACGAATTTGGAGCCCTCACGGCTGACTCCGCCTCCCCCGCTGCCCCCTCTTTCCTGTCTCTTCATGCCGCCATTGCTCGAATATAGCTCAGTTTGTGACACAATGGCCCGCCCATCTTCATCCCTAGTTCCATCAATTGCCACGGTGCGGCGTGAAGATAACGACAGGTTCGAAGAAAATGAAGATCACCCCATCGACGAGCTCGCCGATAACCTCCGTAGCAAGGACCAGGGAAGCACAGAGGATACGCGTAAACCTGATGAAGCTGGAACATCGACAGAACCTATAATCGGTGACGTTCAACAGACAGGTGATGCTGAGGTCACTCGGGAACTCAAGGGGGATCAAGGCAGCAGAAACATCGAACCGGCGAGCGGTAAGAACTGTGTAGGCAATTCCTAGGTTTGGATGTGTAGAACTAGCTGTGACCGCTGTTTAACACAAGGATAAGGTTCAGGACACACAGGAACCCGAGGAGGGGAAAGGCAGCGGGAAAACTGAAGACATGAGTAATGATAAGTATTGTATTAACGACATCGCAACTTCCTGTCATATCCCGTACAACCGAGTCAACTCCGACCTCCGGAACAACTCCGCTACAACCTCCGGTGACATCTCACCAACTCCTAACCTCCGAATCTCCGGACTAATCATAGATATCTTTACGTACTTCCCTTGTTCCGTATTTAGTTTAGCTTCGCCCCTCTGATCCCTCCGACGCTGTGCAGCACAGCTCCGGCCTGTTCCTGGCCCAGAGCACAGCTCTGGCATATGATCTATCCGACCTCCGACTTACACAATTTACATAGCCTCCGATTTCTCTCCGTATATATACTCCGACTCTGTATGTAGATAGCCTTAGCCTGAATATCACATTAGACCACTCCTCTCAACCTTCTCCGGTTCTCTCCGATGTGTCTCCGACCAAGAAGGCCGTGACAGTGCAAGGGCGCGACACATAAGTCCTGCGCCAAGCCTTCACCCCTCCGGACCTCCGGCCATCTCCGGCCATTCGATCCCCTTGACCTCCGATCTCTGACCGGAGTTTGAGCGGAGGAGATCCGGTCTTAACATCTCCCATCATTGTTGTACCTTTACATATGGTTCCTCCATTCTCTGTTCCAGACTCTGATCCAATACTGTACTATATAACTCTGTGGTTTCCTCATGTATTCCTCAGTTTGAATATTGATGTCACTTGATGTCTTTATTGAAGTCACTCAATGATGTTCTCTCTCCTCTGAACTCCATCTGATCCCGATGAAGTTTCCCTCCTTCCCTTATCCTCTTCACCTGTCCCTCCTATCTCCAAAACAAGGATCTTACAGTAGGCAAGGGCATGACACATAAGTCCTGTGCCAAGTCCTCACCCCCATAACCCCTCATCTCTGCCCCATTCTGCCTTTGTCACCTCCGCTTGTCGTTCCGTTCCATTTCTGTTGGACCTCTGGTCCATCCAGCGTCCTTTCACCCTGGAGTTGACCAATCCACCTCAGACCTCTGTTGGATGAAGTCCCAGAGGAGTTTAGCATCCTGACACTACCCTTGAGCCTGTATCATGGAGTGAGAACACCAATGTATTCCAGGAGCAATGGCAGAAGGTACAAGTGAAAAAAGGTAGAAGGTAAGACTAGACTAAGGTTTACATGTGCATCAATGTGGGTTTATATATGTAATGGAGTTTAGGATAGGTATGGAATGTAAACGAATTCAATGGAAGGAATCACTGATAAAGCAAGTGGAGTGAAATTGCAAGGAATGTGATGAAAGTGGACGATGAG
>JBBPTO010000356.1:0-33580 GCA_038094155.1 Pulveroboletus cf. aberrans | reverse complement strand
CCCTTGCCTACTGTCGGGTCCTCGTTTCGGAGATAGGAGGGAACATAGTGAAGAGGATAAGAGGGAAACTTCGTCGGGATCGGACGGAGTTCAGAGGAGAGAGAACATCAAGTAACGTCAAGAGACTTCAAGGACATTAAGTAACATCAATATTCGAACTGAGGAGACATGAGGAGATTACAGGAGTTATATACTACGAGGTCGGATCGGAGTCCGGAACGGAGAATGGAGGAACCATATGTAAAGGTACAAGAATGATCGGAGATCATAGGGTACCGAGGGCGATGTACATAGGATATACGAATGAAATGTAGCACAGGAGTAATCATAGGAAATGGAGCATAGGTCAGAGGAATGGAGCGAGCATAATAGGAAATGAGATCCGAACCAATCATAATTGGTCCGACGGAGGAAGGGGTTCCGGTATCGGATGTCCGATGGGTGATGGGACGGAGTCCTATCGGAGGAGACCGGAGATGAGGGAGTCGGAGTCGGAGGTGACATAGGGGGTATCGGAGGGTAGATCGGAGGTGTGGGGATTGGGGTTAGGACAGGATATGACAGTCACAGTGCCACGTCATCCCATTGTGGCTGCCATCATGACCTACCTGACGTGGTGTCATTGTCATCAGTCATGGTGGTGGTGGTGACCTGGTGCTGCATCACCACTGCCGTCTTGTCTTGTTTTGGTCGCCATCGCATCACCATTGGTGGTGTCACCACATTTGCTGCTTTGAGTGAGTGAGTGGGAGTGGTTGCTGGATTGACCACACACCTGAGTGAGACCTGTGGTATGGGCATTGTGGCCATGTGGTCATCATGGTGGCCCATCCTGTTGTGGAAGCAGTTGTGATGTGTGCACAGTATATTGACATGTAAATAATTAAAATGCAAAATTAATGTGCTAAGACCCATTAATGGGCAACATCAACGATATAAAAAGAAACCACATGGAATGGGGGGTAGGTGAGAGAGGTGAGATATGTGAAAAAAGTGTTGAAAGAGTGTGGAAAAAAAATGATGCCTGGTGATTCTTTAGATCCAGGAACATGTATGTACTTGTGTGTGATGTAACTGGAATAAGGTTGATGATGTCAGAATGACATCATAGAATCAGTCATGCTGCTCCACTTATTTCAAATAGGTGGAGTTGGATCTGAGTCAATCCAACACAGCTGTTGTGGAGCTAAAAAAGCTCCAGACCAATGACATCATAGCTGAGTCATAAAGACTGCATCTAGATTGTCATGTGGTCGATCCTGAAGTGTAATTAAGATTACACTCTAATTAAGTTTGACTGATGTGACAGTCAAGCCTTAATACTCGACCTAAGTCTTTAGTAACATGAATAGTGTATTATCACTACAGTCTGCCTGTATTAACAGAGCATAGGACCTAGTGTTTGATTCACAGAATCTCAACACCAGTCATCCAGGTTAAAGTTTTGCTGTTGTGTGCCTGTCACCAGTTTTGCAGAAGTCTTGATTGCAGGTCCTATTGAGATTCTGTGAATCAAACACTAGGTCCTGCTTTGTTAATACAGGCAGACCATAGTGCTCATACACTATTCATGTTACTAAAGACTTAGATTGAACATTAAGGCTTGACTGTCACATCAGTCAAACTTAATTAAAGTGTAATCTTAATTACACTTCAGGATCAACCACATGACAATCTAGATGCAGTTTTTATGACTCAGCTATAATGTCATCAGTCTGGAGCTTTCTTAACTCCACAATGGCTGTGTTGGATCGACCCAGATCCAACTCCATCTATTTGAAATAAGTGGAGCAGCATGACTGATCCTATGATGTCATTCTGACATCATCAACCTTATTCTAGTTACATCACATACAAATACATACATGTTCCTAGATGTATTTAAAGGCAATAGGCACTGTGATGTAATTAATAATGAGATTCATTTTCCCTTGAGATCAAGCTTCTAAGAAGCTCTACAAGGGTTGATCTCATCAATCTTGTCTAACCCAAACTTGGTCACAAGAACTTTAGTCTCTATCTCAGTGAGCATCCTTGACTCACCTCTCTCTTCTCTGCCCTGCGCAACAGGAGTACCCTTGTACCCTTGTACCCTTCCGTTACTCAGTAAGTCACTGAGGACTAAGTAAACTAGCTACAGTCAACTTCCTCCTAACTGATACACTTTGGGACAGCCTCGAAGGTATGGGTTATCAGGGAGTATCGGTTGTGGTGGAGGTGTGACAGTTTTGTCACACCCTGACCCCAAGTGGACTGAGGACATGGTAACCAGACACCATTGATTTAGACACAACATGTACCTATTTTTGAGTAAAATAATCAGTCAGCTTTGTATCCTTTGCATCCTGCATCAAGATGGAGCAAGTGTATTGCCCAAAGAACCCCAACATCATCCTAGTTTTGCATGCAAAAGGATCATCAAGTGCCCCAACATATCTCCACAACAGCAATGCCACTTGAACTGCCTCACTATGCATCAGGAGTGTCAGTCCTTTTACCATCACCTTCCATGCCTCTTCCCATCAACTACCTTATCTTCTGCTTTTCCAGTGATGACTGGGGCTCATAGTCAGATGTGTATGTTGACAATGCAGTCCAACCAATTAATCAAGGTCACAGTGTAAGCTCACTGTAAAACAGCAAAAGGACTCCAGAGTGTAGTCCTATGCAAGAAATAGGGGTGTGAGTGTAGTTCTCAACCCAAGGGGATTGCAAAGAAAGGGAAAAGGACTATAGGAAAGGCTCACTAGACATCCACAGGACACTGGAAAACAAGAGTCTGGCTTCTCCCCATTTGGTAGGGCTAGGAAACCAACTATGGTTGCAGGACTTGAAGGGGACTTGTAGGGAAATGTAGGGAAAAGACTAGGAAACCAGACTTAGAGGCTTAGGAATAGTGGTGATTACTTGCACACTGTCTAGGGACTAAGTCCTAGGTACAAAAGTCTAATCCAGGCATACCCGAATGAAGTACAGTAAGGGAAACATGAAAAAGGCAAAAACCCAACCAAACCCAGAGCATGGGAACACTGGGACTGGTGTGCAGAAACTCAGGTCTGGACATCAGGTTCAAAACTAACCTTAGAACTTCAACTGGCTTGACTCAGGTTGGGATGAATGGCAGCAGAATGGTCTCGGGTTTGGTAGGAGCGCTGGATAGGGGCTATCGGACCGTGGGAAAACACCAGATATCACTGTAGGGAACTCCACTTCCCTACAATGCCAGCTTACCTTGGTCTTGTAACTAGCCAGTGGGGTCATTTCAGGTCGTTTTACAAGCAGTGCTAGGAGGCACAGCACACAAATTATAACAGTTAGAGAGGCTTATACCATCCACTCTACTGAATGCTAGTCATTCTGGTGTAACAGCTAAATGTGGGCCATGGTCTGATCATTTACACAGATAGACAGGGCCAGCTTTTAATTCAGCCTCACCTTGCAGTCCAGAATCTGCCAGCAAAGTTTCTTTAAGTACTTTTTTAGAACATCAGGTCAGCTGGGTGTTGCCTGATATGGTACACAACAGATGCACTGATGTTTAGGGCAGGTCTAAGTGTGGTAAAAAGCGAGACTAAACTTGAAATGAAACTAGGGACTCACATTTCATACAGTATTTAGGTCAGTTGAAAATATTAATCCATTCAAGTTGTGGCAGTAAATATTTAATTATTGAGTGGTTATAGGTTATGGGTGCAGATAATATCTATCATTTATTGGGTATCAGGGATAACCTCAAAATTCCCCACAAACCAAGTTGGGATATCCCAAAACCTATGGGTTATCAGGGATTATCGGTTATACATGGTATCGGTTAGGAGGGAGTCAACTGTACTGTCCGATGTAGGGTATGCTTACATAAGCTACCCGATTCATCTATGCGAAATATATCTAACAACCTGGACAGATAGCTACAGAATCCAACTTATTCCAGTCAGAGGAAGTCAGAAATGTCAGAATCTGTGGACTATGGAAGGGTAGAGATACCCTGACTACAGACATAAGTAAAAAGGAGCTAGATGTAGCTGAAAGAACTAACCTCAGTTGCACAGTGGTAGTGGAACAACTGAGGGAGGGATGACAAAGTGGACTGTCTAAAATACTGACGGAAATCAGAGCACATGAACTCCGATGTAACTCTGATGTAATGTCTGGAATAGGAAATAGGAGGTCCGAAAGGGAAAAGAGACGTTACTAAATATCGGGTCAACTCCGAATAACTCCAGGGTCAGGAGTTGTACTTGGTAGGCGAAAGCTTCAGAGTTGAGTGGAACAGGTCCAGAGTAAGTTGGAGGACCTTGGAGGAGTTATATATTTTGACAAGAAATCACCAGAGAATGTGTGATTATGCCTCTGCCCATAGGTATTTAGTTTCCCCTTCATCCTGTGCACTCCTTCAGTCATTTTCACCATTCCTGGGCAGTGGCTGAGGTGAGCCCTTTTGTTATTACATTACATTGTGTAGCTAATTCATGTAGTGGGCACTTCTGCCCTTTACTTAGTTTTGATAGACTCCTCCCTCCACACACTGGCAGCTTGTATGCAATCCCAGGTAGAAAGATCCTTTCTACTGCATGGCTGTTCACACATCCACAGCTCAACTCGATATGCAATCCTCTTGTCACAGTGTCAAAATATATAACTCCTCTGAGGTCCTCCGACTTACTCCAGACCTGTTCTGTGCAACTCTGAAGCTTTTACCTACCAAGTACAACTCCTGACTCCAGAGTTATTCGGAGTTGACTTGATATCCAGTAATGTCTCTTTTCTCTTTCGGACCTCTTCTTTCCTATTCTGGACATCACATCAGAGTTACATTGGAGTTTATGCACTCTGGTCTCCGTCACTATTTAATGTGTCTGCTTTCATAATCACTCCCTCAGTTGTTCCACTACCACTGTGCAACTGAGTCAGGGTATCTCTACCCCTCCATAGCACACAGATTCTGACACACAGTATGCCACAACTGCTCTCCATGCTGTCTTCATGTGCCTGCATCCAATCCCTGGCAGGATCCTTTTCACTGCATGGCTGCTTTCAGGTCCATGGCTCAATACCAAGATGTGATGTGCTTGTCATGGTACATTGTGACCACTCTCCGCACTGTTGTCATGTGCCTGCACATAACCTCAGGCAGGATCCCCTTCTCAAGTTCACGGCTTGATGCTTGATGCTTTGACATCAAGGTAGTAATTCGGGCATACTTGTTGCCATGGTACACCCTGACCACTTTCCACGCCATCATCATCTCACGCTCACACGCTTTCCACCATGACCATGGTTTTCGGAACGTCCGCGTCCAATCCTAGGCAAGATTCCTTTTCCCGCATCCACCCATCACAGCCTGCAACATCGATGGGGGGACCCTTGGTATTTCGGTTCTGATTAGGTCAGCTCACCCGCGCAGCTCGCGACCCCTTGGGATTTACTCAGGCTGGCAGTCAAGCAGTGCACAACACGTAAATTATAATAGTCAGACTTGTTAGACGACAATGTGATTGCGTCTTAGATGGCTTGTACTGATTTGATACACTTTCACCGGAATGCCATCAGGAGCCTGTCAAACATTGTGAGGAATTGTAAGAACACTATTCTGGCGGTGGGTGCACGCCTGGAATTTGAGGTGCGTAGAGTGGGCCCCGTTGAAAGGGTAGACAGACTAAACTGTAGAAGCCAACCTGTTGATGAGGGGCATCAATGTCATTCCATTTCATTTGCATTGTTATCACTCACTGTTTGGCAGCATTTGAGGCTAGGACGTTCATGGTGATGGCACATTGGATCTTCAGGACGTGCCGCAATATGGCATACGCCCATGACACTCTGCATCCACTGTCATTGGCTGGAAAATAAGGACAGGCTAATCTCACTATGATTATGTCTCGTGGTGGTCCCAAGGAAGGGGGACAACACATGGGAACTGCCCAGGGCTCGCAAAATCCCCGGGTCCGGCCGGCAACAACTACAACAACGGCAGCGATGAGGACAAGAGGAGAAACATGGAGGTACATGTTGTGTGCGTTGTGGTGGATTCGTGAGTAGAGGAGAGAATGAATTCCTGCCAGCAAGCAGCACCACCTGCCCTGTATAAAACCCAAGTCCTGCCGCCCGCTTATTCTGTAACACGGGTGGATGCCCCCCCCCCAAGATGCGGAAGGCTCAAGTGGCAATAGAGGAACAGCGATATCCACTCACCCGTCACCTGTCAGGCGGTAACGAGGTGTGTTGAACGGGCGTGTCATCGGACTACTATCAACGGGGTGCTGCTGAAGACAGGAAGAAAACTTGAACTCGGCAAAATTTCTCTAGTTGGGGATGAACGCTTTAGCTAGGACATTCTGGCAGATATGATCCAGGACATGAAGTACTCCCGTATTCGAAGTCGGATGCAAAAAAAGTGGAACAGGTGCCATAGGCTCGGGCTCCGCGGGCTGCTGCGGAAGAACCGTGGTCGCTGGTCCTCACATCCCTGTGAGGCATTTTGGCGATAGGCGCCTCATCCGCACGATCGCGGCACGTGCCTCATAGACGGGCTAGTCACCAGACTAATTGTAACTTTGATTGTCATGGTCGTGGACTAGGTTACTGCCAATGAACATGATCTTCAAGTGGGTTGAGTGGAAGTACTAGGGTATGGACCACAAGCAGCTCCATGAAGCTGTTTTAAACACGCAGTGATCATCCGCTACTACGTGTGTGTCGCACTGTTACATAGCAAAGTTGCTCGCCATCTTCCACGTCCCTCGCTCGGGCTTAATTTGCTGCTACGTTATTCGTCAACGTTCCCCTCCCTGTTTGCACTCACACCACTCCCAATCGTCGGCCCTTGACAAGACGACACCTATATCTTGTGTTGCGCGTGGAAAGCGCTCTTGAAAATACAATCATGCTCTAAAACTCTACTCCAGCAAGTCATGCAACCCGACCGTGTCCCTCAGTCTGCGAGACATGATCTCGATGTACCCCTGATACGACTGCCAATCCTTTCCGATCGTCTCCACGCTCTGTTCATGGTGCTGTCAGTCTCGTCTTTCACCACGTACGCGAGCACGACTCACCAAATCGAGACTCGCTATCCGCGTCAACGCGCCGACGAGGCGCTTCCCCGCCTCGTCTCTGAACGTCCCCGCGTCTAACACGGGTAACAACCGCATCGACGTCCGTAGATGGACATTGGCGGGAGGCGCGACGGGATGTGCTAAATCCGTATCTGCATAACGGGCGACGTGCCGCCAAAGTAACAGCAACAACATCTCCGTCGTACCTGGCACCGTTCACGATTTAGCGACGTCGCCACGACGAGCTGCGAGACACGTACCGAGAACGGTCTTGACTTCGTCTTGGAACGCCCGTTTGAGCTTTTGGTACGCTTGATGGACCAACGACCGCTTTTGCGCCATGTCGAGGTCCTGCAAGAACGCTGGATCTGAGATGCACGCGACCTGCATGCGAATCAGTCGGACCCACGACAAGCACGCGTTGAGCTATCACCCACCTCTTGAATGTTGTCCACCCGAATGTGGTCTCGCGACGACAGTTCCGCAGAGAGATCCGCAATCTGTTTTAGCGTCGCAGCGAGCTCGTCGCACAGATCGTTTAGTGCCTCGATCGCGTCACTGACCGTTGGAATTGTAGCTGCCATGATTTGTCATCGCCCCATAACCCAAACGACGACAAAGAAAACACTCACCGACCACCCGAGGAGGCCGCTCGTCCTGTCGAGGCACTGACATTACCGGCGACAACACCATCGTCATCTCGGGTTCCGTAAAATCGCTCGCCGTGCCGAGATACTCGATCACAGCTCGCTTGAGCAACAGCTCCTGCCGTCTCACTCGCACGTCGAACTGAGTCTCGGACTGGTGCCCCGGCGCAAACACGCTCGCGAGCGCGATCTCGGCGTCCGTCTGCGGTCGGACCGACTGACTCCATCGTCCGTTTCCTAGACAGCGCGCGGCCAGACCTAGAATCGCACCGTGGATGCCACCGAACCCGGTATTCATCGTCGACTAACGTATCAAGGCGTCAATTTCGTCTGACACCCAAGCCACCCGTGTCGAGAACTTACCAGCTCTGACTTGGGGACGAGAGGTAGCAGACTCTCACTGAGCGACACGAGCAAATGAATCTCTTCAACATACGACAATGCCACCTCGTCACTGTCATTCTTCAGCATGATCACGACCGTGTCCCGATGACTCGATAAGAACTCGAGGGCCTATCGTGGAACCCGAATGAGATCGCGTCGACGGACTTCGCTCGCATCACGTACCTGGTTGTTCGCTGTCGTGTGCTTCGCACCCAGGGATGCGAGCATGGCCACGACCAACTGCAGTGCGGGCATGAACAACTGATGATATCGCTGAATCGCTGAGGGTAAAAACGAATCTTGGTCTAAACCAAACGTGCATCAGTCAGACTGCGCCATCGGAAACGTCAACAGATACGTACCCATGAATGATTGGTCTTCTTCCGGCCGCGTGTCCAGGTACTCGCACCGAGACAGGATCGGCAAGATCTGCGCCTCGAGCAACCGTTCCGCACCCGATCGGGTCTGTGCCATCCGGGTGAATAGTGACATCTTGGCCTCGTAGACGTACAGCGGGTTCAAGTCGTCTGTCCTCGAGGGATTAGCCCCAACATCATCACGAGACACCAAAAATAAACGCACCAGGATCAGGCTTGAGCACGTACTGCAGATGCATTTCTGCCTCCTTCAACCCCTTGACGAAATTGCCCAACACGCCGTACCGCACCAGACACGCCAACAGCGCGCGCGAGGCGTCCCCCCCGCGACATAGGTGCGCGAGCGAGTCCATCAGCATGAACGCCACAGTCTTCCAGACCTCTGTCCCGTCTATCGCGTCCCTGGAGATCGTGCTCACCAACCGCTCCATCACTCCCTTGAGCACTGACAGCGTGCCCGCTTCCAGTGCCGATGTAGAGCCTGGCGTCGGTGTCGACCGCCCGGACCCGCCCCGACTCTCGGCTAGCGATAACTCTTCCCTCGACCCGAACCCAGACACGGACAGCGCCAAAGTCGATCTCTTCCCGAACCCGTCGCTTCCGACGCCTCCTTCCCCGTCCTGACGACCCCGCCCGTCTTCGCCCGATACGAGATGCAGGTAATTGATCAGGCACGCGTACAAGTTACCGCGCACCAATTCCGACCGGTCCCCGTCCAACACGCACGCGATCAGGTTCCTCAGAAGCGCATACAACCGCTCGGTCGGCAACGACCCCGCCTCGACGTCCCCACCCGCAGACTGCAGCATCACCTGATGCCGCCTGTCCTCGCGTAGCTTGGTCATCGTCGTCAACATCGCCTCGCTCAACAACACCGCCGTTCCCTGCGCCACGTCCGACGCGCGCACGATCCCAGGCAGGACGTGCAACAGATCGAATAGCATGTTCTCCCGCCGGTCGTGCGGCAGTCGGTGGAAACATTTTGTGAGCGCCATGTCTAGCAGCCGGCGCCACGATTCGTACCCGGTCGCGACCGCGTGCGCGACCAGCCGTCGATGGTTCTCGATTGCGCAGCTCTCCAGAATATAGGCCGTCTCCGCATTCAGCTTGTCCGCTTGCGCTGTTGTCGTGATACATCCCTGCGCGTGCAGCGTGCGGCAGGCCGAGGTGAGCAGCGACAAGAGCGCCGACTGGTCCACCACCTCGCACCCCGTCGCGTCCACGCGCACGCATGCGTGCAGGTTGAGCGTCCCGAGATATTCCAGATCCACCGGTGTCGTCGTCAGGGCGTCCGACCAGTCAAAACTCAGCGACTCGACGAACTCGATGAGGCGTAAGTGTGACTGCCCCATCTCGCGGAACGGCTGCACTGCCATGCCCATGCCCGTCTCGTTTTCCCACTCCCCGTCCTGCACGCCGTTCGTCGTCCCAAACAGGATCTGCAACATGTCCAGCACGCCCTTGTGATGTCCCTTGTTCGTCAGCACGTGCAACTCCAGCGCAGCGAGATCCAGGATCCTCGAACGCACGTCGACGAACGCGCGCAACGTCGCAACGCTCGTCAGCACGCGTGACCCGTCGTGATACATGACCTCGATAAACGGCTCCTTCATCGCTTCAGGGACTTTGCTCGGAATCGCCGCCAAATGTCTTGCAAAGAAATCTTCCCTCGTCCGCAGATACCGCATCGTCGCGTCCGAGGTGCGCGGGTGCACGCACAGCTGGTGAATAATGCGATAACACCGCTCGCTCAACGACGGCAGGACATTGAACAACGGTTCAGCATGCATCGTCGCGGCC
The DNA here is from genome assembly GCA_038094155.1 of Pulveroboletus cf. aberrans. NCBI lineage: Eukaryota > Fungi > Basidiomycota > Agaricomycetes > Boletales > Boletaceae > Pulveroboletus > Pulveroboletus cf. aberrans. The sequence continues at coordinate 23,317 of JBBPTO010000356.1, read as the reverse complement.
TTCCGGGCCAGGGCCCCATCCTTGCTCTTGGCGCGCATCCTCGGTACGCCCTGGTTGACGAGATCGAGAATGACGTGCGCACACGTCCGTCTTGCACCGATCGCGTGCGGGTCTTGGATTTGGTGCTCGCTCTCAGCACCGCCAAACAGCAAAAAGTGGCCGATGTTGGGGTACGCCGTGCCCCGCTGCGTGTTGCGCGCGAGGAGGTCGAGGATCGCAACGCGGATCGCTTGATCGAGCGGTTCTTGATTTTCTCGGTCTGCAGCGCCTGCGCCCGTGATCTGTTCCGCAAATGTTTCCGCTGCGTCGACGTCGTCCAAGGACTCGATATCCAGCAACTGTCTGAAACCACTTAAAATGCGCTCGGAATCCGGGCTGCGTTCGACGAGCGTGAGGAGATTGGAAACCGATGTCGATGGCGAGAGCCGAGTGATGATCTTGATGGCGAGAAGGACGACTTCTGGGTACGCTGGGTACACGACGTAGGCCGCGATCGCGGGGATGTACTTGATTCCGTACGCCAACGCTTGGTCGAACCGCGTATAATACGACCGTACATGCACGGTCCCAACGAACGGTGCGCTATCAAACTCGGAAAGAATTGGGACTAGCACGTCGAGGAAAACGTCCTGAATCTCGAGCACACGGTGAATGATGCGGAGCACGCGCACGAGGGTCAGTAAAAAGTAGGGCTCTTCCGATGGGAGCTCGCGCTCGAAACCTTCGATGCCGTCCACGATGTAGGAAAGGACAGTGGACTGGAGGGGCGAATTCGTGAGCAGCCGTGTTAGTACTTCGAAGCCAGGGTGAATGAGCAACGGGAGGACGGTCTCGCGTTTCAACGACCCTTCTTCGCTCCCCCTGACGAGATTCTCGACCTCCCAACCCGCGAGGGCACGCTCGACGAATTTGAGGCATAGATCGTTCATTCTCCATCTCTCCGAGTGCCGTGCATATTCCCGGCGAGGCAAACCCGCAAACACGTTGTCCACCACAAAGTTGACATATGGCCCGATGCCAGGTAGACGATAGGGCTGACCCAGGGACTCGGGGATCGTATTGAGGGGTTCCGTGTCCGCCAACAAACTGCGTGGCGAGAGCCTCTTGGGTGTATGCAACAACGTCGCCAACAAGTTCAGGAACGGGATGGTGGCGGGATACAGCTTGTATACCGCCTCCACCTCGTCCAACTCCACCTCCACCCCCTTGACGGGTGGCAAGACGGCGCCTGCACCGACGGACCGCCCGGATACCGACGCACGCACGTTGATTACCTCTACTCTCTCCATCAGGGCCCATACACTCTTGCATATATCCACGCCTGCGAGACCCGCCCCAGGCTCGCAAAACGCGGCGAGCGCATCAAAAATAGCACCCTTGAGTTCCAGAGGAATTCCCATTGGAACGAGCGAGACGAGCGTGGGGATGGCGCGGAACTGGGTATTTGAAGAAATGGCGAGGCGCACGGCGACAGAGCTCCTGGCCACGGTGGAAAGAAGGCGCAAAAAAGCTTGACCGAGGAGTACATCCTTGGGCCCGATGGGGATATGTTGAGGAGGTTGGGGAGTCGGTGGAGGGGCAGGTTGCGAGACAGCGAGAGAACCGAATCCGCCAAAAGATACGGCAAGGGATTGTTGAGGAGGCTGGTTCGTGCGCGGTGTGGGACCAGGAGAAGTCCAAGACTCGAGAAGGGCAAAGATGGTGGTCCAAGATATCGACGAGCCTGCATTGTATGAACCGGTGGAACTTGGTAGACTGCTGCCTGGTATCAGTTCCCCGCCACCTCGGGCGAGGAAATTATATGCGAGCTCGCTGCATTGCTGACCCTTTGCAAGACCAGAGAGCATGTCGTAGAGCGCCATGGTCATGTTGACGTCACGGACTTGGGTAGACCACACGGCCCATTGCAAAAACGACGGTAGTTTGCCTTGAGACATCTCCGTGACTTCCAAGTAGGACAGACGGTGCGCCTCGCCAGCCGGCGTCGCGCCCCAGAACTGGAGCGCACGTTCGGGCGGGAGTGAAGTGTAGAGAATGCCGATGAGCGAATATAGCATGGCGATGTCGTTGCGCGGCGCAGGTTGACCCTCGGTTTCGCTGACAGGGGCGGCAGACCGAAACATCCTCGAGCGATCCGTCCGAACGCTGGCCAGCACGTCCTCTTGCCGCTGCTTGATTTTACGGAGCTCGGAGCTGGCGTAAGTGAGCAACGACCGAATGACCACGTCGCACATGTTGAGCACGGGCAGCCTGAATTCGTCTGCGAGGGATTCTTTTTGTTGCTGCTCCTGTTGCTCTGGAACGAGCTGAACGAACTGGGCAAACGAGCTGATGGGCGAGATGTGCATGCGTTTTTGAAGCTGAATGAGGGCGACGGCGAGGTAGGTGAACGCATCGCCTTGAACGGCGTTCCAGATTTGGGATTCGAGCTCCTCGGTCTTGAAACCCTCTTGGTTCTCCAACGAAGGATCGCGATGTCTAGTCTCGGTCATGAAGAGGGTCCACTTGAGGGCAATGACTGCCTTTAAGCCAGGTTCTTTCCAGGTGGCTGCGAGCTGTCGCTTCATGTACGCGATAGTGGCCTTGTCGAGGGCGAGGTTTTTGCGGACTTTTCCGGCAAACGAGTGGGGGTCCGCAGGGTCGAACGCGGCGAGGGCGGCGGCGAGGATGTAAAAGGTCATGGGATCATTTGGGTTGTCGGCGAGCCAATTGATGGAGTTTTGCACGTCGTTGGGGGAAAAGTAGCCGAGGCGGGCGATCTGGTAGTAGACCATGGCGAGGCAGCGTCGCTCGTACTTGAGGGAGTCGTAACGGGCGTTGAGCACGTCGCAGCCCAGCGAAGGTTGTGTGCCTGTCTGACGTCAGCGGGAGGACGAAAGGAGAGAGCACGGACGGACCTGCCGAGGGCGGGACAGTGTTTGTCTGTGCGTTCTGCTTCGCGGTGTAGGCGTGGGCGATGGCGACGGCGAGGGAGTCGACCTCTTTAAAGATGCGAAATGCCAGCGAGGCCTCCGGGCCGGCAGACTTTGCTGCGGGAACGAGCTCCTGGCGGACGAACGCCTCGAGACGGAGGTAGAGCCTTGGCGCGTCGGGTGCGTGGGCAAGCTCGGCGGCGTCGAAGAGGTAGCGGAGACAGTCGACGAGGTGTCGTCTGCGCTGGTGGAACTCGACGACGGTGGCCTCGATGGAGTTGACGGGGCCGATGTTGGGACTCTCGGACATGATGGCGTGGAGGATGCGGGCGACGTACTTTTCGGAGCATTTGAGCTGCTGTGCGAGGAAGACGGTCTGCTGGGCAAAGTCGGCGTTGACTGCGAGGGACCTGCCGTCGACGGAGATCTTTCCTGGAGAGAGGTGAGCGAGAGACGCGGGGAAAAGGTGAGGACGGACCCGACTGGAGCTGGCGCTGTTCGTTGTGTGAGGGCAGCCCCGCGTCGAGGAGCTCGCGCAGACGGGTCTTGTGACGTATCAGGTCGTCAAAGAGGTCCTGCTCGGCGTGGGCGCGGGCCGCAAGGGTGCTCGCGAGGAGGGACCTGAGCGTGCCGATGTCGTCCATTGCAAAAGGCGTGCGAATAGATCGCCAGCTGCTCGTCGTCCACGATGGCGTCGAGCGAGATTTCCTACCGGCAGTACGTCGGCGAGTCCGACCTGCCCCACATCATGTCCCTCGTCCAGAGCGAGCTCAGCGAGCCCTACGTCATCTACACTTATCGCTACTTTCTACACCAGTGGTGCGTACCATACCCCCAAGCCGACCACCGCTCACACCGCCCCCCACAGGCCCCAGCTCGCCTTTCTCGTGCGTCGCGTTCCCCTGCACACCCTGCACCCGCTCACCCACACCCAGGCCATCCCCGCCGGGTCCTCTGTCCCGGTAGGCGTGATCGTGTGCAAGCAGAGCATGCACAAGCACACCTCCAACAGAGGCTACATCGCCATGCTCAGCGTCAACAAGAACTGGCGCAAACGCGGCGTCGGTGAGCCCGTCCCCGTCCCCGATTCCGCCCCCGCTCACCCGCTCCCCGCAAGCGAGCACCCTCGTCCGTCGCTCCATCGACGTCATGAAGCTCAACGGCGTCACAGAGGTAACTCCCCGTCCCCATCCCATCCACATACTCATCCCCCCGCAGGTCGTCCTCGAAACCGAGTTCGACAACGTGCCCGCCCTCTCCCTCTACGAGTCCCTCGGCTTCATCCGCGAGAAGCGTCTCTATCGTTTCTATCTCAACGGAAAGGATGCCTTTCGCCTCGTCCTCACAGTCCCCCCAGAGACAGACGACCCTTATCCCAATCACCGTCCCATTCGCAACCCCCTCCCATCCTACCCCATCGACGACGACGCAGACGACGATTAATCGATACGCCATCGCATCATATCCCCCCCCACGCATCGCTCACGCGCATCACCACTTGTATTCATTACAGATGATACATACGTGCACCATATAATGCCTCCCACAGTACCTGCTCAACTAGTCGACTTTTTGGATCCCCCCATAGCACGTTCGCCTTCCTATCCTGGCTTTTTACTCAGTTTTCAATGTACTCTACTTGTAGAATACGGTGTACCGTGAATCCGGTTGCATACACTCCGGCCTCCCTTGTAAATGTAATCACCTTTCAAACAGTTCCCGCTGGCACACGACTGCGAACTAAAAAGGAAGATTTTCGTCATGCGAATATCAAGGTGATTCATTCGGTTAAAGTCTATCACCCCAGCGCATCTGACCGAATAGGTTTATCACATCTCATACACCTCTACACGTAGATCAAGAGAATAAAGAGGATCAGACATTTTTCGTCAACGATTCTTCTACAACTCATCGTGCTCGTATATAGGCTCTTCGTCGTCCCCAGACGCACCCGCCTCCGAGGAAGCATACAGCTTGCTCGTGATGGGGTTAACCACGCTTTGAATCTCCGCCAACTTCTCCTCCAAGTCGTCCGTCGTCGCAGTCTGCCCATTCTCATCGATCCACTCCGTCGCATCCTTGATGGCAGACAAAAGCGTTTTCTTGTCGTCTTCCTCGATCTTGCCACCGAGTCCGCTCTGGTCACCCAGCTGCGACTTGAGGCCGAACACGAACGAGGACAGTTGGTTCAGTGATTCGATACGCTTGCGGTTCGCCTCGTCCTCGGAAGCGAATTCCTCGGCCTCACGGACCATGCGTTCAATGTCCTCCTTGGAGAGACGACCCTTCTCGTTCGTGATGGTGATCGATTCAGATTTACCACTGATAACGACAGTTCAATCAAACGACTGGAGAGAATCGTGACCACACTTACGTTCCCTTGTCAGCGGCGCCGACTTTCATTATACCATTGGCATCAATCTCGAAGGAGACCTCGATCTGAGGAACACCACGAGGCGCCGGTGGGATACCAGAAAGCTCAAACTTGCCGAGAAGGTTGTTGTCCTTGGTCAACGCACGCTCACCCTCGTACACTTGGATGAGCACCGTCGGTTGATTGTCAGCGGCAGTCGAGAAGCTGCATCACACCGTCAGCCATTACTCCACCAATGTAAGTAGGAACCACACACATCTGAGACTTGCGAGTGGGAATGACAGTGTTACGAGGGATGAGCTTGGTAAATACTCCACCAGTGGTCTCGATACCAAGCGTAAGCGGGCAGACGTCGACAAGGACAACGTCCTCGGTACCCTGTTCACCAGAAAGGATACCACCTTGGACGGCAGCACCGTAGGCCACTGCCTCATCAGGGTTGATACCCTTGGAGGGCTCCTTGCCGTTGAAATACTCCTTCAAGAGTTGCTGAACCTTGGGGATACGAGTAGAACCGCCGACAAGGACGACCTGAGATCTCTGGGTTAGTACCGAACAAGTTGAAAATATCAAACTATTCACCTCGTCGACGTCCTCCTTCTTGACGTTGGCATCCTTGAGAACCTGCTCGACTGGCTTCATGGTCTTACGGAAGAGATCTATGTTGAGCTCTTCAAACTTGGCCCGGGTGAGTGTCTCGGAGAAGTCATTTCCATCCTCAAAAGATTCGATTTCGATCCGAACCGACTGTTGGCTCGACAAGGTACGCTTGGCCTTTTCGACCTCACGCTTCAACTTGCCCATAGCGCGCAAGTTGGTTGTGACGTCGGTGCCCGTCTTCTTCTTGTAGAGTTTGACAAAGTAATCGATGACCCGGTTGTCGAAATCTTCACCTCCGAGATGGGTGTCACCGGCGGTGGCAAGGACTTCAAAGACACCGTCGTCGATGGACAGGAGGGAGACATCAAAGGTACCACCACCAAGGTCATAGACGATGATCTGAGATTCACCACTCTTCTTGTTAAGACCGTAGGCGATAGCAGCAGCAGTAGGCTCGTTGATGATACGGAGAACCTGGAGACCAGCGATAGTACCAGCGTCCTTGGTTGCCTGACGCTGAGCGTCATTGAAGTCTAAAGTACTCGGGTTAGTAACCGAGCTTCCAACGTGGCACGTATACTGACAGGCAGGGACGGTAACTACGGCATGGGTGATTTTTTCACCAAGGTATGCCTCTGCAGTCTCCTTCATCTTGATCAACACCATGGCGCTGATTTCCTCGGGAGTCTGCGACGGACAAGTTCAGTATTCAAAGAACAGTTCGGAAATTGAATCGACTCACAAATTCTCGTTGCTCGCTCTTGTAGTTGACTTGAATAGCAGGTTTCCCGCCCTTGTCGACAACGCCAAATGGCCAGTGTTTGATGTCGCGTTTGAGTTCATTGTCATCCATCTTGCGACCGATCAAACGTTTCGCGTCAAACACCGTGTTTTGGGGGTTGGAGTGGAAAGCGTTCTTGGCCGAGTCACCGACGCTAAGGGATGGTAAGCAAATATCGAAAATGAACGAGCGCGACTACTTACAGTCGTTCATCGTCTGTAAAGCTGACCCAAGATGGCGTTATCCGATGACCTTGGTCGTTGGCGATGATTTCCACGCGACCACCTCGTTGAACACTGCACCAAGAGTGAGGACGCAGTGATGGCTGAACCGGGAAGACTCACCCGACACATGAATAACTGGATCGATGAGCAGGCAAACTGGTCAGTAAGCAGGATGAATCGAAGCATCCAGACATACGTGGTTCCCAGATCTAGCGATGCCGACGTGAGCAGAATGAAGACAGACCTATACAGGCCAACCCACCAATACCGATGACAGTCCCATACTCGCTCTTATCATCGTCCGCCACTTGCGCGGAGACGGCGGGGCAAAGACAAATGAGTGCGAGGAACGCAAAGAGAATAAGAGACAGTGAGGACGCCATGCGGCGTGACTTTGCGCGGGACGGACGGTGGGTCATCGCTGTGGACGACAATGAGGGGAAGAGAGACAGGACGGTGTTTATCGAGAGAGAACGTTTCTTTATACTACCCGTCCGAGGGCCACGTATAGAAAATGTTTTGGACACGTCAACACTTTTGCTGCAATCACATGACCCGGGTGGCTGTACCGGCGGCAGATTCGGCTCATATGCCGCAGGCGAACCAAAAGACATGTGTCCGAGTCAGACTCCATGGCAGCGTCGATACCCGGTGTTCCCCCAAGTGGGCCCCGACTTGAACCAACAGCAGGTCGAATGCACAGCAGAGCCGCATGCAAGGCTCACTGCCTCCATTCCCCAATGTAGTCTAATCACGCGTGGCGGCACGGGTCTTATCATGCAGAGTTGCTCGATATCTTATTCCCGTCACCGTATTCCCACCCTCACCAGTCCAGCATTTAAGTACTGCGTGTGCTGACGAGGCACTGGCGTTCCTCGCTTGCCTCTACCCTCGGTCATCTATTCCTCTCGTCCACGATCATGTCCAAAAAAGAGGAAATTGCAAAAGCCGACGAGCAGCTCCTTGCCGAGCTTGGATATAAACAGGAATTCAAGAGAGCGTTCACACCTATAGAGGTGATCGGGTCTTCTCCTCCATCCTGCACGTCCCTGACAGTGTCCATAGGTCTTCGGTATTGCGTTCAGCATCATTGGCTTACTTCCGTCGATCGCGTAAGTCGCTCGAGCACGCCAACCGTGTTATTCTGCGCGAAGTTACTCACTTTGTCCGATGGGGACGCACAGCTCCGTCCTCACGTACTCTATCCCCAACGGCGGTCCCTCTGCAATGGTGTGGGGTGTATGTATGGTCTCTTCCTATGTGCCTTTCCGACCTCTCGGCGGATTATAAACAACTCCAACCCTTTAATTGGCCGATAAGCACACTGCGTGATTCGCCGCTTTACTCCCCTCTGCCCTACTCCAGACGATAACTCTGTCTAATCCACATCTCATAGTGGGCGGTCGCAAGTTTGTTCGTCCTTTGTATCGGGATGGCCATGGCAGAACTTGCTTCTGCGGCACCCACTTCCGGTGGTGTGAGTCTCGATTTGACACACTGACTGGCAAGAATTGATCAATCACGTGTGGTGTACAGCTTTACTTTTGGACACACTCGCTGTCGTCCCCTCGTTGGCGAAACCTTCTTTCCTGGATCGTCGGTTGTATGTCCGCGCTGCATACGATCCCTGCAGCCATTTGATTACGTTGACAGATGCAAACACGATAGGGACCATTGCGTCCGTCGGTAAGTAAGCCATTTCTTGCTCCCTGTTTTCGACTGATTGATCCATGTTTCATGCTGTGCCACATGGCGTCGTTCAGCATCTATCGATTGGGGCTGTGCCGTGCAGATCGCTGCAGCGATCAACATCGCCAACCCGAATTTCGTTGCCACAATGGCGCAGACCTTGTGCGTCCCTGTTTTTGTCTCGAGCACGTCTTGAGCACCAGCGTTCGTCTCTCTTCTGTTTCTCGCCTCACTGATGATCGTGCAGCGGGATCTATGTGGCAGTCGTCTTTTCACATGGTATCGTTTGCTCGTTTGGCACCGCTTTCCTTGCGAGGCTACAAAACCTCTACATCATTCTCAATTTTTGGTGAGTGTTTTGGCTCTCCGGCCTCAAGTGTGAATCTCTCTGGCGTGCTTTCTTGGATCCCTTCTCTATCCGACTGGCCTACTCGTAGCATTCCCGGCTTTTTGAAATCTCCTCAACTAACCCGTATTGTCAGTCTCTGTTTCGCGGTCATCATCGGCCTTCCAGCTGCCACCCCAAGGGATAGCATGAACAGCGCCAGCTTCGCTCTTGGAAACTTCTCCAACGGTCTGTGCCTCTCGACAGGTCTCGCTCTGTGTCTGATTCCAGCCTAGCTAATGGCTGGCCAAACGGTTACGCCTTTATCCTTTCCTTCCTTTCCCCTCTTTGGACGATCTGTAAGTTCATCACTACTTATTCAGAGGTAGAACATGTCAACCGTAGCCCGAATCGTTCAGGTTCATTCGATTCGAGCGTGCACATCAGCGAGGAAGCCTCAAATGCAGCAACGGCCGTGCCATGGGCAATCGTGAGTGTGCCGTTTGCTTTGCGCTATTCGAACTCATCTATGTAGGTGGGTGCAATAGCCATCTCCGGCGTACTTGGTTGGGGTGCGCATTTGTACCTTGTCACGATCATCTTCGCCTTGACAGCGAAAATCTTCGGGATTTAGCCATCAACATTGCTCTTGCGTTCTGCATGGGGACCGATCTTGCTATTCTCATAAGCAGCTCTCAACCTATGGCACAGATCTTCTCCAAAAGCTTCGGACAGAAAGGTACCCTTGCCTTGTGGTCGTTCGTCGTTCTTGGACAGTGAGTACCGTGGCCTCTTCAAAAATTCCCACTTATTCTCCAATTAGATACATGATGGGATCTAGCATGGTAAATGCTTCCCTGCCATTCGTGCAACTCACTAATGCCTTACTTAGGTCCTTGCTTCCTCGCGCCAATCCTTTGCATTCGCTCGTGACGGTGCCCTTCCGTTCTCGCGTATCTTATACCGCATGAACAAGTTTACCGGCACGCCCGTGAACACTGTCTGGTGGGTCGCCGCAGTCGCGACACTCCTTGGCCTCCTCTCCCTCGCCGGTACTGAAGCCATCAATGCCGTCTTTGCGCTCTCCGTCACCGGGCTCTACGTAGCCTATGCGATCCCGATCGCTGCGAGATTCGTCTTCGAAAACGACTTCAAGCCTGGACCGTTCAATCTCGGCATCTTCGTCAGTCACTCTCATATGCGTAGCGTAGTAGGAGGAAGCTAACGCTCGCACCATAGAGCCTCCCGATCGCCGTCATTTCCGTGACCTTTATGGCGTTCATGAACATTGTGTTCTTTTTCCCGACGACACCCCAGACGAGCACGGCGAGCATGAACTATACGGTCGTCGTCCTGGGTGGTGTCTTGCTGGGCTCTCTCGCGTGGTATTACCTGCCTGTGTATGGCGGCGTACATTGGTTCACCGGGCCCGTGGCCAACGTGGGCCAGGATGACGATGCGGAGAAAACGAGCAGAGATTCGTCCTCAGTGCATCAATAGACGGACGTTTACCATTGTCCGTCACGTCGTTACATACATGACTCGGAGTACCACGATTAAACTCTGGGCTATTTCACCAAGCTCGACCGGTATGTCTTCGGAATACGAGCATCATCTGTGTGACAAACGTCACTGTCCGTGCCGGTGCAAATGGGCTCTAGCAAACTCCTCGCGCGCACCAAGCCATTTTTCTATTCATAGACTCCCGCAACTCCTCCACCCACGGCGTTCGAAACAAATGGGAAACGAGGTAACATTGCATTATGACTGCTATCCACGTCGTGCTATAACCATCCCAGTGTGATCAACCGCCAGCCTCCGCCACTCCCTGTTCCCCGCCATAATCACTCTGCTTCCTCTACTCCTGCTGCTCCACCCGGTATGTTATGCCGTCTTCCCATTCGGTGGCAAGGATCAATGCCTTGGGGCAGCGCATCGCTGTTACTGCGACGACGATGAGATCCTGATCTACGATCTACGCACCCGGGTCTGAAAGTGGCCCGGGATAATCCATCTGTCGCTTTCCGGATAGTTAGCTGGCTGACTCGGGGAAGTGAATGTCATGTGAGAGACAGAATCAAGTGAGAGTGTTGCGTCCACCACGATGCGTGAATGTCGCTCTCTGGTTTGCCAGCCCTGTGACTGCTTGATGGATCTGGCGGGCTGGTTCGGGTCCCTGACTAGTACTGGAAGTAATCACGGGCCCAAAGGCGTGTCCGGCCGGGGAAAAAAGGAGGTCCGACATTCTGGTCTTCTGCTGATCAGGCTGATCAGCCCCCAGAAACGAAGCAGGATGAACATCAAGGCTCAGATTGGATGTTAAAATCTGACTTGTACGATGATGCTACTCCTTGGTTGAACTCTCGTGAATGCTGAACAGCGGTGTACTCCGGACCATCCTCTACAACCCCAGTGCATCGAAACTGCGAGAAGTTGTCGCGGAAGCTCTATCGTGTTGGACGGAGTTATTGTAATACTGGTCAATGACGAGCGCCCTGCCGTGGTTGAGGAACTTGTAGTCATTGAAGGGTGATCCTCTACCCTGCCTTTCCTAAAGATGTTCCGCACACACGACACTCATCAGGTAATTCAGGTTAGGTTAGGCCATGTTCGGTGCAACCGCTAATTAGGCTAACAGTTTTGTCAGTTTCATGCTCAACGTTCGACACGCAATGGATACATTCAACTGTATCCCACATGCACTGATAAGGTTTTCTTCAGGGCCTCGAAATCACTCGCCAGAGAAAGTGGCGACATCCAACAGATTTCACTTGCAAAAGTCCAAGTAAAGTCATAATCGATACACGTGGCGCACACGAACTTGGCGTCCGTCATCGAACTCCAACGATGGATGCACGACAAACCATCAATTCCAAGCCCGAGGCGTTGGACGATCAATTCAAAGGTGCCGTCAGAATACCTGGGTATGGCTGCGCGTTCTTCGAGATTGTGACATGAGCCTGTTCACAACTTCCTTTTCCTTGAATACACGCAGCGATGGCTGCACCAGCGCTCTGACCCTCGAAGTAGGCCCCTTGCAAGAAACCTGATCGAAAAACAAGTTAGCACTCTCCTTACAAACGCCACAGCTGACGACACGCACCAAAGTACTGCACACTGGTGGCCTCGCCAGCGAACCAAAGACGGTTATCGAGAGTCGCCTTCAAATTCTCTGAGTGAGTGGGGACATAAGACGGTCCCCAGTTCGAGTAGGAGCCGCGGAAATGTGGGTCTGCGTGCCACCTGTAGAAGAAGATGTCGACAGGCTGAGGCACGGTGACGTTGGGAAACATCCGTTGGAGGACCTCCACGACTTCCGACTTGACACGGTCATAAGTGAGTCGCTCGACATAGGAAGAGTAATCTCCCTGACAAAGTACAGGGGCGTTCAAGTTGAGTAGTCACGCGATCACGGAACGAGTTTTCACGTACGGTGACCGTGACGAATACTACACCAGAGCCAGGGAAAAATCCGGCATGGTCCAGGCTCTGCCAGACAGGATACCATCCTCTTTCATCAGAAGCGTACAATCCCATCTGCCATGAGATCAATAAATTAGATTACTTTGATGCAATAATCACCGACCTGCGTTGGGAACCAGAAGGTCTCGTTGAATTGAAGGAAAATCTTTGTGTACGTGGCCTAGGGCACAGTGAGCATCCATACGTGACAACAACACACGAGCCGACCATTGTGATGCTGTTGATCGCCTCGATTTTCCAGTCGGGCAAGGGAGGGTCGAAAGCCACGTCATTGTTTTGCAAGACGCCAACGCTGAACGTACACAAAACATGATCAGCTGTGAACACCAGGCCGCTCGTCGTGTGCACGGTGACACTATCCTCGCTGTATGCAATATGGTGGACAGTCTGGTTATAAATCACTTGCTGTGGTTGTAAAAACTCCGAAGCTTCTGCTTGAGCAATATATGAGAATCCTCGCTGGTCGATACACAACTGGTTATCGTCAGAAAACCCTCCATATTCGGGGACGTATGTGAAATTGTTGTTCTGTCGAAACTGAGCATTGAATAGAAAGAAGGTTTCACTTCGGAGCTCACCCATGCAGAAGCAAGCCACGATGTCTGCGAGGGTGACTAAAACGATTCGAACAGCAGTCCAAATGTCAAGATCAGCTTCCGTACCTGTGCATCTGTATCGAGGATAGTGATCAGTAATTAGTGCTCGTCACCGTAGGAAATGATATTTGACTTGCATTCCTGCCAGTAATGAGTTAGCCAGGTCTAACACACAAAAATTACTTACAAAGTCTATCTGGTAGTAATCGCAGACGACTTCTTGTGGTGTTTGAGGGGTGATGCCCATGAGGCCATACGCTGATCTCAGGCTCATATCAACTTCGCCTTCTTGCAACCGTTGGCCTAGTTCACGATCATTAGAGGTCATTGTAGTTGAAGAGGGCAGATATGCATACCTGCAACAACAGTGGCTAGGTCGAAATTATTGATTGCATTGTTCAATATGTCAGTATAGTTATTGTATCCACTATCGTCGTAAGTTGCTAGAGTCTGTGAGCACACCATAAATGACACTAAAGCGAAAATAATATACATACAAACGCTTCCAAAGAGATCGTTTTCGGCGGTTGTCAGATTGTGCTTGAGCGCCAATTCCCAGATAGGATTTGCGGTGCCATTGCCTTGCTGGGTTCCCTGGACCCAATTGGCCCCTGCCTCGACGACGACTTGTCTACCTGCCACACCGAACGTCTCGTGATGCATACGACCACCCAGCTCGGACTGTGCATCAATGATGATGAAGTCATCAATGCCTTGCTCATGAAGTGTTCGAGCAGCAATGACACCCGTCATACCGCCGCCGAGGATAAGGACGGTAGTGTGTTTCGGGGTGGTCGTGTTTACATTATCAGCAATGATGGTTGAAAGAGTAGACAATAGTCCAAGCAAAAAGACAAAGGGAGGCCGTCCGCCAGAGAGAAACATGTCAGAACACTGGAAGTGGGGCGCAAGGACTAGAGAACTATATAGAATGAGGGGGCCGAGGAAGCGAAGGAGAACTCAACGGTGACAATGCAACCGAGCCGAATAGTGAAATATGAACTCATTGAAAGCATTTCATCGGAGGAATAATACTCCGCGCTAACGAACTTCGAACGCCCTGTCGTTGCTTCTAGTGCTTTCTTGGCTCGGGCTGGTGACCGCCCACTGGCGTTTACTTATGGTCACTGTGATCTCAGAAACTTACAACGGAAATTCGCACACTTACACGTAATGAACCAGTTTGAACCAAAGACTTCCGCGCATTACCTCCTTGTAGCAACCAGTAGCCTTTGCCGCTCAAGTTCGACTTGGGCAAGCGTTTCACCAGTGAACATACATGCCAGTGGGTCCAATTTCTTGCGGCGTTGGATACGGAGCCCCCCGGGTTGCAACGTCATCTATTGTGTCTTGTTCGTCGTGCAAGGACTAAACTCGAGCTGAGATGTCATGATGGGCTCACTCAAATGCACCCCGGTTTCCATAGCAATGCCACACAGTGGGTGTAGTGTAATGTGACGCAGGCTAGAAATCTGACGTTCACACGGAATCACCAACAGGGTGAAGGTATGGAATCCTCTGTTAGATTGATTGGGGGGCGAGAACGAATAGGTAAGTCTTTTAAAATCTACTCAAAATTTCTTTCCGCATCCTCCTCGATACCATCGCATTGATAAATGGAGTCCCGGCACATGACTAAGCCTGACATGTAGTGTAAGCGAACAGACCAAGGTGCCTTACGCCAAAAGGCAGAGACACTCAACGATTAGCGTTCTCCACTGAGCGGCTACCTATGTGTACTAGCTACGGGACCTAGGTAAGCTTACAACTTGCTGGCCAGTCCAGAACTTGGTGTGGGTGCCACACTAGTATGCTTGTACAGCATGTAAATTAAATCCGACTCGGAGTGAGATCTGACTCACTTCAAGCTGCCGCCTGTCAATGGGGATTGGAGAACTTCATAAAATAGTGGTCGATCATTTTCCATGGATTGGAGTCATTATTGCTGACAGTCGAAGAGTACTTGCTGTAGGCAAAAAAAGTATTGAGGTAGATCTCAACCCATGTTGACGCAATGCTGTGGACTCAGATGTGTCTGATCGAGCCCCTAGATCCAACTTGCGGTCAGATTCGGCGGCTGGCATAACTCTGACTGGCAGTTAATTACGGGTACCCAGGCCATCGTGGTGCTAAGCATATACATATGATAATAATCCGTAGGTCGCGGTCATCTCGGGGCCGGAGCCCAAACTAAGCACTTGACCCGTCGTCACGCTGGCGCCGGGCTCCACGTTCTGGCGGACCAACTCATCCAACTGGCAAAGCTACTCCCGTTCTCATAGAGTCCACCGTCGACTCTGCTCAAGATCTACTGCCGGTCCAGGTGTGATGGTTACCACACTCCACGGGTCAGTGAATACGGCCATTCAATGGGTCCGGGGGTGTCGACGCGGTGAGTTTGGATAGGCATCGCGATCTGGTGGCCATCGATCGAATGGTAACTAGCTAGTGTTCAAGAAGCTGCGGCTTCACTTAATAACTCAGCGGTTTCAAACTTGAAGGGGCCATGCCAATTGGTCCTTTGGAACTTGACGCAGGCCGCAGTACTATCCAGTCAAATTCGGACCTCGTCTCTGGACTGAACAAACCCTAGTGGCGCAAACGCGCAACATCATGCCAGTGCTATCCGGTGAATGTGGAATGGGTAAGTCCTCCACCATCAATGTGGTTGTCGGAGGACCCGAAGCCGCTACGTCCAATGACATCCGAGAGTACACTGATAAGAACGTCTCGAATAGTGTCACCCTAGGCAGGGGACTCCCAAGGTCAATGCTTGGGACACTATAGAGCTGGTTGAAGGCACAGCTGGCGAAATTCCCGCCAATCAAACTGAAATCATTCTTGCGAAGTCAGTTCACGACGCGAATGACTCCTTGTACCACACTAGAGGTGCCAGTGAAGCAAGGTCATTGGAAAAAGCACAAATTTGCGTTCGAAGAAGTATGCAAGAAGATCCCCATAGTAATGATCGTCACTCACTTAGAGTCTTACGATGAAGCGAAAAATGGATTTGGCTCACATACTTCTACTCGGAGATCGCGAAGACAGGGAAGAAATCATTGCAATGATAATAGAAAAGTTGAATATGTTCTTGTTCACATATTTTTCTGCCAGATTATATCTGCACATGGCACATGTCAACCTTTGGAGTGTGTGGGGATTTGACGAAACAGACGGTGGTGACTTTGGGACCGAGAAAAACCTGAAACTCCTGGTCTACGGGGTCAAACAAACCACGCATCAATCTCCTCCTTTTCTGTTTCCGCGCGGGTAGAATTGGAATCTGCCATGCTCGGACTTGTAATATGTTCCGTGCAGCTCTTTGTCGGAGAAAAGTACCTGTGGTGGTTCTTGGACCTGAAAAGGGAACTGACCCTTGGTAACAGAGAAACGAGCACGATTTCAGACGAAGAGGGCTTCGCTTCGACAGGCACTTGCATATTCCTTGCGATCACTCCCCATACCCTATCGGTGATCTAGACGACGCGTCTTGTCTGCGACTCGTCCACCTCGTGCAAGAAGAGCATATACTGTATCGGCATAACCTGGGGATTTCATGTCCCTTAGTTCATAGTGTCATAGTGCCGGACCGTGACAGCAAAACCGGATTTTGCTGATTAGTAACACGTCACCGGGAGGATTCAAGTTGGCGATAACTCGTTTTGGGCCATGTCCACGCAGTGGTTGGGGAACTCTCTTGGCCGACGACCACTCAGGCTGTGGTCCTCTGCGACGCGACAGGTCGAAGCGCGTTCGATGACATCGCATCAGATGTGCGGTTTCCCCTGCGCAGCTCCTATAACGAGAACATCGATCCCAGTAGATTGATTCGCGAGGTTTTTCATTGACCAGGGGTCAATTTTCCGGTGACACACACCTTCGCCCTCGCCCTTCGGATCAAAGAAACAAGGGTATCAACTTGATCATGTACTTCGTGCTCGCAGAAGAATCAGTGGGCGAGACACAGATAACATTGGAGAGATTTTATTTCGGCCGCCAGGGTCACCATCACATAACCCTATTCATCCTGGGATTCATGAACTTGCGGAAGATTTTTGGAAGACTACACCTGGTCATATCGGACAGGGCAAATGTGACGTATCACTCCCAGCCTAAGGCTCCCCAAGGCTCAGGTTCTCGTGCAAGAAATCATGATAATCCAGAATTAGAACCTGGTGTATTTGAGGGAATACTGCAAGAAATCTTGTCAGTTTGCAGGGAATATCGCTCTCAACGCAACAGGGTGTCAGACAGAGTTGGAATGGCTCTCCATGAGACACCTGAGACTAATTAACCAGAGGCTGGTAGCAGGGCAAGGTTGCCCAATCTTTCTAGAAAAGTCCGGTAGGAATCATTTCCACGGGCAGATGGAGGTATTGAGATTAGACTACAGTCGACACTACAGTTTATATATCTACCAGAGAGCTCGTTTGCATAAATGCTAACACTAGGAAGAACACGTAAGTGGTACAGGACGGGTAGAATAATGATATCAAAGCGTCCCTTTAGTCTCACTGTTCTGCATCAACGTTAGAGTCGGAGGGTCTGGGTAATCTGTCGAATGGACTACGCCATTCAACTGCCCGGTTTTCCAAGCAAGGCATACCCATTTCCTTGTGGACCATGAAGCTATACAAAACGCCTCAGAGGGGAAGCTACTCGTATATAAAACGGGACACGCCTTATTGTAGCATCGCCCACAGAATGGGTCTCCATCCTTGTCATTCAACCGCTTGGAATCTAACAGAGTATTGCAAGAGGTACAACGCAGGCATCCTTTGTGCCACGTCTTTCCGACTGCTTTCATCTATAAGCCGCATCAGGACACCTCCGGACGATCAGGGTGGGGCCTGCTAACCTGTTCTGCGAAATATACATTCTTCCCGCACCGCGGACACACGGGCGTCGTGCCACCCAGGCCCCATGTCTTTCCGGGGCTGGTTGTATTACCGCCGAGGGCTACCCCATAACGTGTCCCGGTAGCGGTCTGTGTCAACGAGCGCGTGTCCCCGTTCGGAACCACTCCGGTCGAATAAGGCTTAAGTGGCGATACAGGGCGATCAGGAGGGGTGGACTCAGCGCCCACTCTGCTTTTAGAGACGTTTGAAGTAACCTTGGAAGGACTTAATGGCACCGTGCGTGAAAGCTGATTTTCACTGTCGCGTTTAGTATTAGTGATATCGCCTTCCAATGACATGCGCTCTTCCATCATGTCTTGTACTTCATCCTCTTCTGCGGTATCACTTCCTTCCATGCTTGTATCCGCGTCGGGTGTGCTGGAATCACTTGATGAGTTGACGGTGGAACGGGAATACCGTGAGGGAAGGGCAGAGTTAGCACGAAGAAGTGGTCCTGCTCCTGTGAACTGAGTGCGAACAGGCGAACGAGACCCATCGTGGACAAGAGGACGTGAAGTGAGGTCCAGTGAACCACCAGCCCTGTTATGAAGGATTGGTAGAGGGAAAGCAGGACGGACGGGGGATGTCTCGCCAGTGGCATTACTTGGCGTTCTAGAAGGCGTATTAGACGACTTGGGTGTCGTGGGAAGCAAGTTTCGAAGAGGAGACGATGGGGGAGAGACGACGTCGTCTCGGTGAGGGAGGTTCGCGTGTCGAAGATCCCGAGTACCGAAGCTACGTAAATGACAATTTTTGCTTGGGGATGGGAGTTAGGATCGAGCAAAACAAAGATCAAATGAGTGGTGCCTACCAGTATGGCTGAATCAAAGTGATGATCAAGGTGAGTGCGCCGGTCACGGTAATGAAGCCGTACCTGTTGGTCATGCTCCAGTAGTGTAAGGGAATCCAGACGTTTGTTGCACGAAGTACACGCCAGGCATGGCTATTAAGCGAGAAGTGGAACACCTGAATGAGCGAAGACAGACCGGGTGGCTTAATTACTTGCCTTATGGTAAAGCTGCAGTGGCGCAAGATTTATCGAACATGAATGAGATGGTGTTCATGCAGGGTCAACTGAATGCACCTACCTTACGACCTGGCCCCATAACCTGCGGGGGGCCACACGCCCATCAGCTAAATGAAGCGCGGGAACGAGCAATTGCATACCTGTTCAGCTGCATATACGGCCTTGTTGCATCGGGGACATAGTGGTGTTCCTCCAAAGGGATGCATAGTAATTCAGAGTAAAAGAAATCTGGAAGGATCAACTGAATCGACCATCAGCACATGGGTTCAAAGGGTCGTTCTCTGATGTACTCACCAAGCTGAAGAGATTCCGGCTCGCAGTATGTGCGGGGGTTAGTCGTCGCGTAATGCAAGGTGTTAGTAAAGTCAGTTACGTAGCGTTCGGGGGTTGCCGATGCGGCATCACATTGGCATGGCGCAACGTACCTTGGCTGGCACTTCATTAACATTTTTCAACGTTTCAATTCCAACACTTGCCGGGTATCACGGACAACGCGAACACGATGTAGTACTACACCGTGTTCGGCTCATGCGTATGATATGTGATACATAATCGATGTGATGCGCCAACCGACATGCTCAGCCTGCCAAGGGACCGTCGACAGCCAATAAGGTTGGAGGGGAGGTCTGGTGAATCACTGAAATGAACAGATTAGTACCTCCAACCCCTGAACCTTGGTTTGCGTCCACTCGAAGTTGCTTGGATCGAAACAGAAACAACACCATGATTCAGAAGCCTGTGATGCGTCACCATCACCCTGGGTGACTGGTGGCCGGTTGACTCTTGGAAATGATTGGTATCGCTGCTTCCAGGCAAACTAATCAGCATAAGGTCCAGGAGATCCAAATGGTCTGGATGTGCATCACTTAGCCCGGCAACTCGGCACAAGGCTGCAGTTCACGTTTCGGAGCTTGAAGTGGCAATCGCGATCGCGCTGGTGAATCTGTTTTTCAGAATCTGATTCTCATCCTAACATCTTCTTCCATCTTTTTCATCTTCCCTCCACCTAGACCCCCTCTCCATCACCATCCGCAGCGATGTCTGAAGATGAGCAGCACAATCAAACCTTTGAGCAGGTCCGCCCTCTTATCTTTTCCTCCCCATCCTTGCCATTGATCGTACCCGATGCCAAATGAAGGCTAGTGCGGGTGCCTCCCTCACCTACCCCATGCAATGTTCTGCTCTGCGCAAAAACGGTCACGTCGTCATCAAAGGTAAGCTTACCACGGCCTTTCCCGCATTGAGAATGCCCATATTTGTTGTCCACCGCTCGCTTTACCACCAGGCCGCCCCTGCAAAATAGTTGAAATGTCAACTTCAAAGACGGGCAAGCATGGACACGCCAAAGTTCACCTCGTCGGCATTGATGTGTGTTTAGAAGCGCTGAACTCCCCCTTTACTTCTCTGACTCCTTTTTTCACCAGATTTTCACTGGGAAAAAATTGGTACGTATCAATCAATCTGCGGAACCTTATACACTGATTCACTATTCACGCCCGAGTAGGAAGATATCTCTCCTTCTACTCACAACATGGATGTTCCTAATGTCCGCCGAGATGAATTTGCCCTTGTAGATGCATCCTGTTCTAATTTTGTTTACCTAGTCTCATTACTTTCCAGATAAACATTGCGGACGATGGTTTCCTCACCCTCATGTTACAAGACGGGTCAAACAAAGAGGACGTCAAACTCCCTGATGGCACGATTGGGAGCGAGATTCAGGCCGCTTTCGATGACGGAAAGGATATTTTGGTCACGATCATCAACGCTATGGCTGAGGAGCAGGCCATTTCCTGGAAGGAAGCACCGAAGGGTAACGCTTGAAGGTGTGTTGATGACATCCAAGACTGTTTCGAGACGATTTTCTGATCATCCTACAAGATGGGGTGTTCATGCGTGGCCTCTTGTGCTCTTTCGATCGCATTTACTTGCCGTCTTCCGTTTTTTCTCTCCTGTCATCTCGTTTTCCCCTCCATCGTGATTGAAATCATCCAGCAATGATTCTGTGCATGCGCATGTACATTCCTATCGTTAAGTAACGGGTGAATGTTTTGGTCACTGTTGTAGTGTAGCCTTACGGCCGTAGGACCAGTGGGTGTTCTTGTGTTACGTGGGAGTAATCAAATGTGTGACTGTTATCTCTAATCCAGCGCCCAGTCGCTTCCGATCAGTGTTGGCGTCCACAGGTCAAAAGGGACGCCGGCTAACTAGCCACTAAGCCACCGTTGGCGATATATCGGTGATGCAGTTTCGTACGTTGATTCAGGGGGAAAAACCACGGTTAGAATCGGCTATTCTATTCCATAAACCATTGACCCATCAAGATGTCCGCCAAGTTCCTGGGGCAAGTGGCGAAAATCCACCTGGGGCATAGGTGTAAAATACATGACGAACCAAGATGAGTTCATCAAGTCTCCTCATGTTTGTGATTCATGAAGAAATAATGTTCAAGTTTAACTGTATATGTATTTTCAGAGGCCAGATGGATGTGGCCAACCGCAGTGTCATGCGCGGAACGGCGTTGCTCTGGGGCAAACTTCTTCAGCCAACCGCCAGAGACGATGACTCACAGGATCATATATCGTACGTGCGAGTCATTGTAGGCGGCACGCTCTATCGCCATGCTGTAGAAGGTGCGCAAGCACTCTGCCCTCACATCGGTAATGTGGTCAGGACGTCTGTATTGGTCCCCATATAAAATGTCAGACGTGACTGCACTATATCAATACGCGACGGTGGTTCGTTTACATCTAGTTTCTTCGTGGCAGCTCAACTCCAAAAGAACACGATGTCTCGTAGCATCTCGAACAGCTATAACGATGGTTTTAACCATGATTTTACTGACGAGGTGAGACTAACACGCTGGCAAGCCCCGTCGCTATTCCTCACTCTCTTCAGGATGCCCGGACGTTAGTTTCCATTGCCAGCTCTCCGGAGCTCAGCCTCCACATCTGTCGCTGGGTGGAAGGCGGCGTACAATGCGATTCCACTATTCAGGGGTTTCACCTTGCAACGCACCTGCGAGATAAACACAGGATATTGATATTTGCCAACGGGTACCATTTCGTCAGTTTCTCATGCCAGTGGGAAGGTTGCCTAGACGGCTCTACATTCACCAAGGAAGGGCTGGTGAAACACATTCAAGAGAAACATCTGTCCTGGAAGTGGCACTGTCCCATCTGTGGAACTGAGTTCACCAACAAGACAGCAAGGAATGCACACCATGCGCATTGCATGGCGCCGATTGGAAACTAGATGCCAACCGTTGGTAGCCACCTACTGGTAGGGTGTCATGACGGAAACCGTAGTTTTTCATTACCATGGTTCTTTTTCTTTCAATCTAGGGTCACATCGTGCTCTTTCTACTACAGTCTCATCCCTATCTTTTACTTGTCTACAAGGAGGTAGCTGGTCTGCCGAGATTTCTGTACCATAATACCTCTTCAATAGTCCCTTTCTGTTTACCTTCTTGCGTCGCTCCTATGCAATCATGATGTTTCATTCGGTACTAGATGGCGTCCCGTTTAATGAATATGGTTTAGCGCGTCACAGCGGGCACAGCCGTTCGAGTGACTGTGGCGGATCCATAGTTGTCCGGTCCGTGAGTAATGAGTGGCTACGAGTGGGGTGCTGATCTTCACATACCGCTGATCAAGAGGAACGGACCCTATGATGCCAATTGGTACCCGAAATTAGTTGACAACCAGATCCTCTGAATCTGATCCGAATCTCCGGAATGCATGTACCCCATACCAAGCTGTAGAGTCTCGCCCACGGTTCCCGATCGGTGACCATCACGATTATTAAATTCCATCTAGTGCTGCTGCCAACAAAGAACCCCTGAACCGCGCAGAGCTTGCCATCCTGTACGAGCGTCTATCTTATTGTTGGGAAGCGGTATAATCTGCCGGGTTCCCGCCATCATTTTCTCATAGTTCCGATGTGATCCAAGCTGCAGCTGGAAGTATGATCGATTTTGAAATTCTACTTGTAGAAACCTGAGTTGGCCTTACATGTCAAATAAAACGACATCAAATTTGCATTCTCGACATGAGCTAAACACGCGACAAGAGTGCCGCATAATTGTAAAATAACTAAAAGAGTACACACAGATACGTGTTGTCCATCTTCATGTACGTGACCGCTATGATCAAACTAACGTGAGCATGCCAGTTTCTTAGGTGCACAGAATCGAATCACTTACCATCGGATATGGTGTAACGGCTAACATTGCCGCCTTTCACGCGGCAGCTCGGGGTTCGATTCCCCGTATCCGAGTTGCTTTTGCCCTCGGATCGAATGCTTCTTGTGGCTCCTTTTTTTGTCTCTTTGCAAGTCACGAGATGATCAAACAGCTGCTTACATCAGCGGCACAGCCTTTACTGTCGACGGAGGACCGGTTTTCAAT